>WNWK01041640.1:0-16353 GCA_009830355.1 Cherax destructor | reverse complement strand
CCCTGAATGCTCATCCAAACATTTCACAATTAATTAGTAATTGTGCTTGGTATTTCTTCTTTAAGTGAGACTGTGAAATAAGCTACTCATGGGTCCAAAGAAAGTTCCTATTAGTACGCCTGTGGCAAAGAGAGAAACACCATAGACATGAAGAAGAAATAGTAAAAAAAATACAAGAGTGTGTGCGAATTGCAGAGCTTGCCAGATTTATGGGAAAACAAGTCAACTATCGCTTCTATCCTGGCAAAGAAAGAACAAATCAGAAGCTGATGTTGCGAAAGGTGTTGATATGATAACCAAAAATAGACCACAAATAGTCGAACAGGTTGGAGAAGTTTTTGCTAGTGTGGATCAAGGATAAGAGTTAGCGGTGATAGTGTGTGGGAGACAATCATTTATGAAAAGGCAAGTCAGCTGCATGCCGATCTTGTAAAGAAATGCCTGGAACCAGTGCAGATTTTAGTATTAGTGATTTTGGCCAGCAGAGGCTGGTTTGACAGATTTAAGAAGCATAGTGGCATACACAATGTGGTAAGAGCATGGTGAGGCTGCCAGTTCAGACAAACGTGCAGCTGAAAAATTCCTAACTGAATTTCAAGAGTAAATAAAGACTGAAAAATTTGAAACCCAAACAAGTGTTCAATTGTGAAACAGGCCTGTTTTGGAAGAAAATGCCAAACAGGACCTACATTACTCAGGAGGAAAGGAACTGCCAGGACACAAGCCTATGAAAGACAGGCTAACTCTCTTGTTTTGTTCTAATGCTAGTGGGGATTTTTAAGTGAAACCTTTACTGGTGTAACACTCTGAAAATCCCAGAGCGTTCAAGAAACACAATGTCATCAAGAATAGATTGTGTGTGTTGTGGAAAGCTAATCATAAGGCATGGATCACAAGGCAAATTTTCAAAGAGTGGGTCCATGAAGAGTTTGGTCCCATTGTGAAAAAATACCTCTTGAAAATAAATTGCCACTCAAGAGCCTCCTGTTACTGGACAATGCTCCTGCACATCCTCTAAACTTGGCAGACCTACTGTGTAAGGACTTCAGTTTCATCATAGTGAAGTTCTTGCCTCCTAACACCACTCCTCTCCTCCAGCCCATGGACCAGCAGGTCATTTCTAACTTCAAAAAACTCTCAAAAGCAGTGTTTAAAAGTGCTTTGAAGTGACCACAGACACTGAGTTGACCTAAGAGTTCTGGAGGAATCACTCAATATGTACAACTCATAGGCCTTATAGGTAAGGCTTGGGAGGTGTGACTTCCAGGACTTTGAACTCTGCTTGGAGACAATTGTAGCCAGGTTGTGTCCAAGAGACGGATTCTGAAGGGTTAGAGGCTGACCCTGACCCTGACAGACCTCTGCCTGTTGTGGAAGGTATTGGTGGCATTGGGCAAGTCCCTGGGGTTGGAGGTGAGTGGCAAGGATGTGAAGAGTTGGTGGATGACCACAATGACGAGCTAACCACTGAAGAGCTGGAACTGGAATTTTATCAGACCAGAGTTCAGGAACTTGCTTCACAGGAGGAGGAAGAGGGAGTGGATGAGGTGCCTTCTTCAGAAATTAAGGAAATTTGTGCGATGTGGAATAGGGTGCAGGAATTTGCTGAAAAATATCACCCTGAGCAAGCTGAAACAAGCCATATCTGTAACATGTTCAGTGACAAAACAATGTCCCATTTTAGGGACATCTTAAAGAGGCGCCAGAAACAGAGGACTCTTGGCAGTTATTTTTGAGACAGGGGTCCAGTGACTCTCAAGCTGGTTTTAGTGGCATTAACCCTTTCAGGGTTTCAGCCATACTAGTATGGCTTACGGCTGGGTTTTCCACGTACTAGACGCATAAATTCTAGCGCTTCAAATTAAGCGGAAAAGGCTGTTAGGCCTAGAGGTGAGAGAATGGTCTGCGTGGTCAGTGTGCACAGTAGGAAAAATGGGGGAGCCAGTGGGCATTGTGGAAATGCCATGTTAGTACACCTT
The DNA here is from genome assembly GCA_009830355.1 of Cherax destructor. Classification (NCBI taxonomy): domain Eukaryota; kingdom Metazoa; phylum Arthropoda; class Malacostraca; order Decapoda; family Parastacidae; genus Cherax; species Cherax destructor. Next base: position 14,374 of record WNWK01041640.1, on the reverse strand, counting down.
GTCCACCATGCTTCACGGTAAGAAACTCCTCACTCCTCGCGAATTGGAACACTTTTGTTCCCCAGTGACAGTTCTAACACCGATGGAGGTGTCAGTGATGATGACTTTCAAGGTTTTGAGGAGGTTGTGACTGAAACTAGTGACCATAATACCGGTAATATTGAGGAAAACCCAGACAACCTCAGCCTTCAACCTCCAGTGCTGTGGCGCCCATGTTCACGTTCAGTTGTACCAGAACGAAAGAGGAAACTCTTATTTACTAATATTCAGGACTCTGATGTGAGCAATGGTGATAATAGTGATAGTGAATATGAACTCCAAGCTCTTCAAAACAGTTCCAGTAGCGAGTGGAGTGGAATATTCTCCAGTGAAGCGTCAGTATATACGACGGTATATGCACTCTGGTAGCGTGCCATATGCTGTTCCAAGGGAAGGAGTACATCTCGGAGTACATCCCGTGGGCGTACAACAGAAAGTGATAGTGAAAATGAAGATGATAGTGTTGCAATTGGGATGAGAAATGTGCATGCATCTGGTGGTGGTGGCAGTGGTGGTGCCAGGCGCGAGGCACCAGCAGTGAGCCATGCTGCCACCCACGCCACTGACTCACCAGACCTACAACAAAGGCCACCCTCACCCCCACAACCACAACTTCCACTCCCACAACCACCTGCCAATATCCAGTACCCACCAGCAGACCGCACCTGGGATTGGCAGGAAGCTGACAATTTTCTTCCCAATTCTCATCAGTTTGATGAAAGTCAAAGTGGAATATGCCCATCATGTACACTTGGAAACAATGCCACTGAACGGGAATATTTCAAGTTATTCTTTGACGAACCCCTGATGGAAATTATTGACAAGGAAAGCAACACATACTACGAGTACACCATGGCAAACACAATACTTTCACCAAAATCACGCCTCCACAAGTGGAAAGAGACAACTGTGGCTGAGATGTATCTTTCTTTGCCACAATAATGCTTATGCCACATGTGTATAAGCATAGTGTCAAATCATACTGGTCGACAGACCGCCTGATTGCAACACCAGGTTTCAGTGATATAATATCAGTGGATCGATTTGTGCTACTGTTACGTATGTTACACTTCTCAGACAAAACAAAGCCTGACAGAAACGACAGGTTATATAAGATTAGGAATGTGTTTCTGTATCTGAAAGAGAAATTCAATATGCATTTTATCCCTTCAGGAAGCTTGTTATTGATGAGTCATTGATTCTGTTCAAAGGTAGACTGTCGTTCAAGCAGTATATACCAAGCAAGAGGAAACGCTTTGGTATAAAGTTATTTGTGCTTTGTGATTGCTACAGTGGTCTTGTATTGGATATTATTGTGTACACTGGAAGTTATACATTGCAAGATACCAGGAAGTTAATGGGCATCTCTGGTGATGTGGTTAGAACAATGATGGAACCATATCTTGGTAAGGGGCATATATTATATACTGATAACTGGTACACAAGCCCCTCCCTCAGTGATTTTTTGCGAGTGAACTTGACAGATGTATGCGGTACAGTGCGTGCAAATCGTAAGCATATGCCTAGGTTCAATGCAGGCACTCATAGAGGTCAGGTGCAGGCGTTTGCTGGCAATGACATCATGGCATTTCGGTGGCATGACAAACGAGATGTCACACTGTTGTCATCAATTCACCCTAATGAAATGGCAGACACTGGCAGGCTGAATAGAGAGACCAATGAACCCATTCTAAAACGTTCAGTGGACAAATGTGACATGCAGATTGGGTTTGCTGATTGTGTTCGCAAGAGTTATAAGTGGTACATAAAAATCATTTTTCACATTCTGGGCATTTCCATGCTCAATGCTTATAATATTTATAAGTTGAAGACCCCAAACAAACCACCATATGGCGAATTTTGTTTTTCTGTCATCAGACAAATAATATTCAAATACCAAGGAGCAACACCTGCAATGGAAAACCGCCCACCAAGTTATCAACACCTACCCTCTCGTCTGAGGCATGGTGAACACTTCCTAACAAAACTGCCTGCTACTGCTTGCAAGAAAAAGGCTCAGAAGAGGTGTTTTGTCTGTACACATACAAAAAAACACCCACAACAACACAGATACACTCGTTTTATGTGTGTGGAATGTAAAACACCACTGTGCATGGAACCATGTTTCAGAGACTTCCACAGGCTGCAGAACTTCTAGAAACATGTCCAGTGACTCTATATATGTATATACAGTGGAACCCCGCCAAACGAACAAAATTCATTCCAGAAGCCTGCTCAAGTGCCATTACCGAACGAATTTACTTCCTTAAGAAATAATGTCACGTAGGTTAGTCTATTTCAGACCCCCAAAAATGCACTTCCACAAGCACTTACAATATTATACTTACATAATTGTACGATTTCCGGGGTGTTCGTTAGGCGGGGGTCCACTGTATATGATTGAACAATAGAAATAAACAATATTTGTTATTGTAAATGTTTGTAAATACGTTGTGTAAACAAAATAGTGGTAACAAATTTTATGCCATTATTGTGTAATAATTAGCGAGTGAATATTTGAAAAACAGCACTTATATTGGTCTCACATGCCATAAAAGTTATTTGAAAAAAAAAAAATTAAAATCGATAAGAAAACAACTCCAAGACAGAAAATAAAACATTACCGGCCAACCGGAAGTCAGCGATGTTGCTGTAAGCGGTTCAATTTTGGTCAACTTCAATCCTCTATATCTCGGTAAGTATTGATCGCAAAAATGTTTTGTTTAGCCTATTAGATTAAAAAAAAAAAACTATTATTTCATAAGAATTTTTTTTTTTTTTTTTTTAAATTCTGCAACCCTGAGAACGAGATTCGGACAGGGCCCTGCGACCCTGGAAGGGTTAAAAGAAAAAGAAGGGAAGTAACCCCAGAGAGGGACTTGTTACCTGAAGTCCTAATAGAGGATTTCCTTCCAAACACTAAGCCCTCCCTCCCTCACTAATCCTCCCTATCTTTCAGAGGCTATCTACAATCTTCAATAAAGGTAAGTAAAAATGTTATTTTATATGTTTATTTAAATGTATATGTAAATGTTTGTATTTATTTATTAATACTAACTGTACTATGTATGATTGTTGTGTGTATGTAAAACTATAATTAATCTCATTAAAATGTATTTTTTGTTAATATTTTTGGGTTTCTGGAACGGATTAATTGCATTTACATTATTTCTTATGGGAAATATTGCTTCGAGTTTCGAAGGTTTCAAGTTTAGAACTAGCTCCTGGAACAGATTAAGTTCAAACTTGGGGTTCCACTGTACAGACCAATATCAAACTTACCATTGCTATCCAAAATCTTCGAGAAACTCATGCACAAGAAATTATACTCCTTTATAACAGCATAAAGCATCCTTAACCCCTGCCAATTTGGCTTCAGGAAAAGCAAAAGCACAAACGGTGCAATTGTAAAAATGCTAGACCTGTTTTACAAAGTACAGTGGTCCCTCGGTTTTCGTGCATCTCCAAACTCTAACATTTATGTAAGTGTATTTTCGTAAGTGGTGTTGCAAGTGTATTTTTGGGGGTCTGAAATAGACTAACCTATGTGACATTATTTTTTAAGGAAGTAAATTCGTTCGGTAATGGCACTTGAGCAGCATTCTGGAACGAATTTTCGGCGAAAACCGAGGGACCACTGTACTTGAAAAAAATGAATATTCATTAGGACTCTTTATCAACCTAAGGAAAGCTTTTGATATATCAGACCACAGCATCCTGACTCATGAAATCGTAATGACATGACTGCAAACAAACCATATCACGGGCGGGGTTAGAACCCGCGATCAGAGAGTCATAAAACTCCAGACCGACGCGCTAGCCACTGGGCCAGCTGGGCCAGCAATCGTTTCATTATGATTTCATGAGTCATGATGATGGCTTTGAGGGGACTTGAGCTAGAGCTAGTCACGGCTACACTTTCGGGAGATTCATCTGTAAAAACTTGCATTTATGGTCACAGTGGTGCCTATGCTAACCTTCCCATGGTATATACCTAGTTGGACGAATCTTATTGTAGCCAGCTGGCCCAGTGGCTAGCGCGTCGGTCTGGAGTTTTATGACTCTCTGATCGTGGGTTCTAACCCTACCCGTGTTATTTTTTTTTTTCACAGCACCCTACTCCACAAACTTGATCATTATGGTATAGGAGGCCACGTACTTACATATTTCAAATCCTTCCTTACTAACAGACATCAATACATCTCTATTAAGGACACAACCTCATCAATAAGACCACTGGATACTGGAGTACCACAGGGAAGTGTCCTTGGACCCCTGTTCTTCCTCTTATACATCAATGAGCTTCCTAATGTATCACAACACCTTAAACTTATTATCTTTGCTGACGACATGACTTATGTCATCTCCCACCCTAATCTTGCCTCACTCAACACTATTGTTAACGAAGAGCTAGTAAAAATATCAACCTGCCAATAAACTAACACTTAATATTGACAAAACCTTTTACATTATGTTTGGGAGCAGAACAGGTGATGACCAGCTGAACATTATGACTGACAACTCTTATTGCTAAACACCTACTACTGTGCAATCTACATTTACAGAACCATAAACTCTTACATTAACCTTGAACTAAAACACTTTCTTGATAGTTGAAACAGGACCCATAGTCACAATACCAGATACAAAATCTCTATGACATTCCTCATGCCCAGCTAAATCTCTACAAAAACTCAATGTACATAAAAGGGCCTAAAATCTGGAAGTCCCTGCCCAAAAACTCTAGAACCGCAGACTTGACCACCATATTCAAAACTACTGTTAAAAAACATCTTATCTCCTTAACACACCCCATCATCAGCTAACTACAGTGGAACCTCGAGTTTCAACTGTAATCTGTTCCAGAAGCTCAGCCAAAACTCAAATTGTTCGAAAGTCAAAGCATATTTCCCATAAGAAATAATGTAAATCCAATTACATAATCTGTTCCAGACACCCAAAAATATTCACAAAAAAATTCATTTTTTAAAGAATAAATATAGTTTTACATACAGAAAACAATGAGAAATAAATATATCTATCACAAGTGATCTAATATGACATAATAAACAATACTAATAAACACAGAAACATGATACAGTAGACCGTCATTTAGCACAATAGTTACGTTCCTGAAAAAGTCGTGTTAGATAATTTCGTGTTAAATAATTAAAAGAACTTATGGGAAAAATAGGGTTACTTTCCCTGGAGTCCCCCAAAAAGCCAAACAAGTTTTTTTAGACCAACAGATCTTACAAAAATAAAAGTGAATATGTAATTGTAGTTCATTATCGTGATGTATTATGTTGTTTTTACTGTTTAAGACTACAAATGTAATAGAAAAATTAGTATTTACCTTAAATTGTGGGTGCTGGTGTTTGTGGATGATTGTGAAGAGAAGAGAGTGGAGAGTTATGCTGAGGTGGATAGTAGAGGTTCTGAACTGAAGTCGATGGTTGAACTGAGTGTCTACTTTAAGTCAGTCAAGTTTCAGTCCAGTAAGTCATTTCATTCAGAAAAGTAAAGTCACAGTTCAGTCCATCAGTAAGTCAGTCAAGTTTAAATTCAGTAAGTCAGTCGTCATTCAGTAAGTCAGTCAAGTCATTCAGTAAGTCAGTCAAGTCATTCAGTAAGTCAGTCAAGTCATTCAGTAAGTCAGTCAAGTCATTCAGTAAGTCAGTCAAGTCATTCAGTAAGTCAGTCAAGTCATTTAGTAAGTCAGTCAAGTCATTCAGTAAGTCAGTCATCAGTAAGTCAGTCAGTCATTCAGTAAGTCAGACAGTCATTCAGTAAGTCAGTCAAGAAGTCATTTCAGTAAGTCATCAAGTCATTTAGTAAGTCAGTCAAGTCATTCAGTAAGTCAGTCAAGTCATTCAGTAAGTCCAGTCAAGTCATTCAGTAAGTCAGTCAAGTCATTCAGTAAGTCATCAGTCATTCAGTCAAGTCAGTCAGTCAAGTCAGTCAGTCAAGTCAGTCAGTCAAGTCCAGTCAAGTCAGTCAGTCAGTCAGTCAAGTCGCAAGTCAGTCAGTCAGTCAGCGTCAGTAAGTCAGTCAGTCACACAAACTTATGTTTACATCTTTTATGTGTACAAAGTAACACTTCATTACGGCCACGGGTTATGTCTTGTCTAATATCTTTGTTTTCTTCGTTAATTCAAGATCAAAACACAATTCACTCTCTCTTATTCTTCACAAACACAGCTGGCTTGTAGCCGAGGACTTTGACGCGTATGAAATACGTACGAATGCTGGGATGGTGGGGTCCGTGGTGGCTGGGAAAGGCGGGTGGTGTCCGCTGAACAACAACAACAAGGCTGCTTGTGGGAATGGTTATTTGTTTTTCCTTCCCACAAACTGTAAGTAAGTTTATTCAGGTATACACAGATACAGTTACGAAGATTATCATAATAGCAGCATATGTGTAAAGAACCTAGGATAACCCAAAAAGTCAGAGTGACTTAGTATTTCCATTGACTGACTTTTTGGGTTATCCTAGGTTCTCTACACATATGCTGCTATGTGTGATAATGTATGTAACTGTACTCACCTAATTGTGGTTGCAGGGTTGAGACTCAGCTCCTGGCCCTGTGTATCTGAATAAACTTACAGTTTGCAGGAAGGAAAAACAAATTCCCTTTTCCTCAAAGCATGAGGATTCTTAGGCAGTAAATAACCATGGGCTTACACTTGAAATCCCCTGATGCATTACCGAAAAGGAGCAAGGTGAAGCGATCCTTTGCTGTCTTGAAGCCTGGTGCACTTTTCTCTTGCTGACTGATATAAGTTTGTGTTGGCATTTTCTTCCAGAAAACACTTGTCTCGTCAGCATTAACCCTTTGGGGTCGACAGGCCTTCTCAGGAAAAGTGTTACTGGGGTCGAAATTTTTGGAAAAAAAAATTAATTTTTTCTTATGAAATGATAGAGAATCTTTTCCGATCATAACGCCACCAAAATTATGAAATTTGATCGAAAACTAACGGAATTATGCTTTCGAAGTTAGCGTAGCCATGACACTTACGCATCGGCGATTTTGCCCACTTTGAGCCCTATTTTCAACAAATTCCAATGTTTCAGTCTCCTAAAATTATAGCTATTTCGCTAGAACTCCATTTCTTCTATCGATTGAGTACAAGAAACCGCCTATTTACCAATTTCATCTACCCAAAATAATGGTCAGAAAATGGCAATTTTCCAATTTCACACAAATTTCAAACGATGCCAATTTCAAAATAGGGTCCAGAGTAAACAAGGCAGACATTCCTGGCACTAAAATAACATGTTCTCTGTTCATTAGTCACGTCTCCAGGCCCCTGTTCCATTACTTTTGCTTTTCATTTTGAATTTTTATTTCTCAAAAATAGAAGATTTTCTGTTATGTATACAACTGCATCATTGTAAAATGGTATAAATAATATCAGAGCACTTGTGCATGAATATAAGACTCGCCAGTTGATGTGTATTGGGGGCATGGTGTGATTTGTTTACTCTTGAACATCGTCAAAATCGAACATTTTCGCTACTTTGAGCTCAATTTCAAGGTACTTGTCATTGTCATACCAATCAAAATCATCTCTATTTCTGTAATATATCTTCCATTCTATCGAATGAGACCAAGAAAACGAGAATACATCAATAAAAACCATACGAAAATCGACTGCAAAGTCGCTGTTTTAATAAAAAAATAACGGTCAGAGTTTTTTTTCTCTCATTATGCAGTGTGTACTGCAGGATTTTTTTATACTGCACACTGACCACAGACCCATTCTTTCATATGTATGCCTACCAGACGTTTTCTGCTTAAATTGAGGCCGCTAGAATTTGGGCGTACTAGTACGGCACCAACCACTGCTTGTAAAACGTACTAGTACGGCACCGACCCCAAAAGGGTTAAACACTTGATGTGGCTCATAGCCACCCTTAGTAGGACACCCACTGACTCAATGGTTTAACCCACCGCGGGCGACCCCGCGCTCAAAATTTTTCCCCACCTGCCGAACCGTGTAATATCATCTTTACGTCGTGTAAGATGATAATGTGTCACAAATCTTAAATCGTGCAATACCGTAACGTCAACATAATCTTGCTAAATGACGTTATGTAACACACCCGCACATAAAGACTAAGTGACTTGGACCATTTACAAAGTCACTTTGAAATGGTCCAAGTGCATAAGTTACTCTCTTTATATGTCGGTTTGTGTATTGTTCCAGTCACGTATTGTGCTTTTGTTATTTATTGACGTTCTACTGTATATACTCTGGAATGAATAAAATACTATGTCATTACGTATGTCAAGAGTGGTGGTGGTGTTGTTGTTGGGTTATCAGGACCACTGGCAGCATAAGCCGTGTAGTGGTGGTGGTGGCGGTAGTGTTGTCAGTGGTCCTATATACAGTGGTACCTTGAGTTACGATATTTTTTCGATCGAGAATGCTGTTCAAGTGCCATTACCAAACGAATTTATCCCCATAAGGAATAATGTAAAATAGACTAGTCCTTTTACACCCCCAAAAATATACTTACAAAAGCATTTAAAAAAATAAACTTACATAAAAGGGCGATTTTGGGGACCATCGTAACTCGAGGTACCACTGTACCTCCAACAACATTGGAGGAGTTAGTTTCGTGTCCTTTTTCTATCGCTTAATCGCTTAACTTACTTGCTACACTGTTAATGCTACACTTTATCGCTGGCTGGCGCTATAACCTTTATAAACTCCTGCTGCTTTAGTATCGTACATATCCTAGAATCACTGAATCACTGAAGAAAGTACATTCTCCCCTCTCTCTTCCTCCTCCACTTTCGTACTTTGCTACAATTTCTTTCTTCAATTCTATTGTGTTTCTCACTTTCTTTACTAAAGGGCTGGCACTATGAAGTTTCTTTGGTCCCGTGGTAAATTATGTAGCCGTCGCACTCATCCAACAAACACAAAAAACAATGGATTATTGTGAAATGTTTGGATGAAAGCACAGGGTAATGTTCACTCGAGGAGAAACAAAGCAAGACTGACTCACAACACATGCACCGGCAGGTGGACAGGTCTGGTACGGTGGCCGAAACTCAATGTACTGTTCGAAACTCAAGACAAAATTTAGCTGAAAAAAGTGACAAACTCAAAACGGCCAAAACTTGGGGCGGCCGTAACTCTAGGTTCCACTGTACCTCCAATTCCCCATCTACTAATTCCACTATTCAGTTTTTAACTGTCAAATCTATTCATTCCTTAGGCTTTCTTAACCTATTTATCTCCTAAAAAAATTTTTCTTATTCTCAGCAAAATCTGCTGACACTGCCTCACTCACTCTCATTTGCTCTCCTTCTGCACTCCCTCACTACTCTCTTCACCTCTCTTTTATTCTCTATATACTCCCCTCTACTTATCACTTTTGCTTTGTTAAAACCTCTCATACGCGACCTTTTTTCTCTTTTATCACATACTTTACCTCATCATTCCACCAATCACTCCACTTTCCTCCTGCACCCACCCTCCTATAGCAACAAACTTCTGCCCCACATTCTAACCCTTCATTTTCAAAACTATCCCACCCTTCTTCAACCCCTGCACTACTTATACTTTCACTAACCCACCTTTCACCCAATAGTTGCTTATATCTCACCCCAACTTCCTCCTCCCTTAGTTTATACACCTTCACCTCTCTCTTACTTGCTGTTGCCATTTTCCTTTTGCCCATCTACCTTTTACTCTAACTGTAGCTACAACTAATGTTCCAATATCTGTTGCCCCTCTATAAACATGCATATCCTGAAGTCTAAACTTCAACCTTTTATCCACCAATACATAATCTAACAAACTACTTTCATTATGTACTATATTTTGTATACTTATTTATCCTCTTTTTCTTATAATATTTATTACTTATTATCAAACCTCTTTCTATAGTTTCATAGTTCAATTAAAGGCATCCCATTTTTATTTACCCCTGGCACCCCAAACTTACCTACTACTCCCTCCACAACAGTTTTACCCACTTTAGCATTCAGGTCCCCCACCACAGGTTTACCCCTGGCACCCCAAACTTACCTACTACTCCCTCCACAACAGTTTTACTCACTTTAGCATTCAGGTCCCCCACCACAGGTTTTCTTTAACTTGGTTAATATCTCCCAATGCACACATTCAACATCTCCTAAAATCTCTCTCTACACTTCTCTCTTGTCCAGGAGCATTAACACTTACTATAACCCACATTTCACATCCCACCCTTATTTTACTCCACATAATCCTTGAGTTTATACATTTATATTCCCTCTTTTCCAGCCATAACTGATCCTTCAACAATATTGCTACTCCTTCCTTAGCTCAAATAAGTCTATTAAAACCCCTTCCTATTCCCATTTATTTCTCCCCACTGAAACTCTCCTAATTCCTTCAGCCTTGTTTCACTTAAGAGCCAGGACATCCAGCTTCTTTTCATTCATAATTCCCACAATCATCTCTCTTTTATCATCTGCTAAACATCCATGTACATTCAAACATCCCAACTTTAAAGGTTTTCTTCTTTTTATATTTAGCAAGCTGCATAGAAAAAGGAGTTACAGTGGTACCTCGACTTACGATGCTATCATCTTACGTTATATTCGATAACCGATTTTTATAACGTAAGAAATTAGAATGCGACATCCGATGATTGATTCGTCTTACGACTTTCGTACCGGACCTGTCCGCTTGGCGCCCAGCTGAGCGCGCACTCCAGGGAGCGTCAGTGCTATTGTTTACAAGCGAGAGCGACCAACCACCCACACCCACGCATTCATACCAGTATATTGTCATTATTCCACTGTTTTTAGTGCTTGCAACTGCTAAATAAGCTACCATGGGTCCAAGGAAAGATCCTAGTGCTAAGCCTGTGGCAAAGAGGAACAGAAATATATGTACGATAGAACTGAAGAAGGAGATAATAGAAAAATATGAAAGTGGAGTGCATATCAGTGAGCTAGCCAGGCTGTATGGTAAACCCTATTCTACCATCGCTACCATTGTGGATAAGAAATATTCAAGTAAAATCAAGGAAGCTGTTGTTGCAAAAGGTGCATCTGTGATCACAAAACACAGACCACAAGTGCTGGAAAATGTGGAAAGGTTGTTGTTGGTGTGGATCAACGAGAAACAGTTAGCAGGAGATACTGTTTCGAGGAATAATATGTGAAAAAGCAAGGCAGTTGCATGAGATCTCCTTAAGAAAATGCCTGCAACGAGTGAAGTGAGCGATTAAAGCCAGCAGAGGCTGGTTTCAAAATTTAAGAAGCGTACTGGCATACATAGTGTTGTGAGGCATGGTGAGGGAGCCAGTTGTGACAAAAGTGCGGCTGAAAAATATGTGCCTGAATTCCAGGAGTACCTAGAGGCTGAACAATTCCTCCCCCAACAAGTGTTTAATTGTGATGAAACAGGCCTGTTCTGGAAGAAAATGCCCAACAGGACCTACATTACTCAGGAGGAAAAGGCACAGCCAGGACATAAGCCTATGAAAGACAGGCTAACTTTGATGCTCTGTGCCAATGCCAGTGGTGATTGCAAAGTGAAGCCTTTACTAGTGTATCTTTTTGAAAATCCCCGAGTGTTTGGCAGATGCGGTGTCAGCAAGTCTAACTTGTGTGTGATGTGGAGGTCTAACAAAAAGGCATGGGTCACAAAGGACATTTTCTTAGATTGGTTCAATGGCGTGTTTGGCCCCAGTGTGAAGAAATATCTATTGGACAATAATTTGCCACTTAAGTGCCTCCTGATAATGGACAATGCTCCTTGTCATCCTCCAAACTTGGTAGAGAAAATTGTGGACGAGTTTAAATTCATCAAAGTGAAGTTCTTGCCCCCTAATACCACTCCTCTCCTCCAGCCCATGGACCAGCAGGTCATTTCCAACTTTAAAAAACTCTATACCAAAGCAATGTTTCAAAAGTGCTTTGATGTGACCACAGACATGAACATAACCCTAAGAGAATTTTGGAAAAAACATTTCCATATGCTGCATTGTGTTCACCTTATAGGTAAGGCTTGGGAGGGAGTGACTACCAAGACTTTGAACTCTGCCTGGAGAAAATTGTGGCCAGACTGTGTCCTAGAGAGGGATTTTGAAGGTTTTGGGGCTGAGCCTCAGAACCCTGAGCATGAGCCTGAGCCTGAGCCTGTTTTGGAAGAAATTGTGGAATTGGGCAAGTCTTTGGGGTTAGAGGTGAGTGGTGAGGATGTGGAACAGTTGGTGGAGGAGCACAAGGAAGAGCTAACCACTGAAGATCTGCAAGAGCTTCAACAGCAACTGGAACAAGAGAGCAGAGGTCAGGACAATGGTTCAGAGGAGGAGGAGGAGGTGGAACAAAAATGGAAGAATGTGCCTTCTTCAAGGATTAGGAGATCTGTGCCAAATGGAGTGATGTGCAAGCATTTATGGTTGAATATCACCCTAACCATGCTGTTGCAGGCCGTGCTGGCAACCTGTACAATGACACAGTGGTGTCATTTCAGGGATGTGTTAAAGAATTGCCAGACACAGAGCTCCTGGACAAATTTGTTGTTAGAAAGAGGTCCAGTGACTCTCAAGCTGGTCCTAGTGGCATTCAAAGAAAAAGGAGTAACCCCAGAAAAGAACTTACCACCTGCAGTGTTAATGGAAGGGGATTTCCTTCCAAACACTAGCATACTACTCCACCTTCTCCCCTCCTCCGTCCACCACACATCAACAACTCTTCAATAAATGTAAGTGACATGTTATTGTTCAATATTTGCATGCTTATTTAGATATTCTTTATTAAATTATTTATTATTTAATGTCCAAAAGTTCTAAAAAATATTTTATTTAACTACTTTTGGAAGTCTTGGACGGATTAAATTTATTTCCATTATTTCTTATGGGGAAAATTGATTCGTTTAACGATTGTTTCGTCTTAAGATATGCCCTCTGACGGATTAATATCGTAAGTCGAGGTACCACTGTACTAGTCCATTGCTCCTGTCATTTTAGTAGACTTTCACAACATGCATGGCTTACGGAGGAGAGATTCTTATAACACTTCCCCATGGATATGAAAGGAAAATAATAAGAACAAGAACTATTATGAAAAAAACTCAGATTAGTGTGTGTATATAAGCATGTACAGTGGACCCCTGGATTACGTCATTATTTCGTTTCAGAATGCTGTTCAAGTGCCGTTACAGAACGAATTTGTTCCCATAAGAATAATGTAAATTAGATTAGTCCTTTTAGACCCCAAAAATACACTTACAAAAGCACTTACAAAAATACACTACATAATTGTTCGAGTTTGGAGCATAACGTAAACTGGGGGTCCACTGTACATGCATGTGTAGTGTGACCTAATTATAAGTAAAAGTAACAAGATATACCTGTTATCTTTTGTGTTTATGAGACAGAAAAAAGACACCAGCACTCCTTCTTCTTTCAACAAACCAGCTGTATCCCACTGAAGCAGGTTGGCCCAAAAAGAAAAATGAAAGTTTTCTTTTAACTTCAGTAATGTATACAGAAGAAGGGTTACTAGCCCCTTGCTCCGCCATGTTATCGCCTCTTATGACATGCATGGCTTACAAGGAAGAATTCTGTTCCACTTCCCCATGGAGATAAGAGGAAATAAACAAGAACTAGTAAGAAAATAGAAGAAAACCCAGAGGGTGTGTGTACATGCATGTGCAGCGTGACCTAAGTGTGAAGTAGAAGTAGCAAGACGTACCTGAAATCTTGCATGTTTATGAGAGACAAAAATAACACCAGCAATCCCATCATCATGTAAAACAAATACAACCTCTCTCACTTAGCGATGTACTCATTTACCGACGCCTGGACTTCGACAGGCTCTCTGACCAGCATGCATGCCTAATATGTACAGTGGACACTCGGTTTTCATTCATCTCAAACTCGAACATTTATGTAAGTGTATTTTTGTAAAGCTTTTGTAATGTATTTTGGGGCTGAAACAACTAATTAATTTACATTTGTCCTTATTGGACCAAATTCGTTTAGTAACGGCACTTTCAACAGCATTCTGGAAAGAATTTTCAACAAAAACCAGGGTCCACTGTATATTAGAGCTGATTTTCTATTCTGTTTATTACAATATACAGTACACTACTGTATAAACATTTAAAAATATACCAGAAATGTTATAATTGGTGCAAGGTGACATTAAAACAAACACAAAGATAGTTGACACAAACCCACTACCATTAGTATGCTCCTCACTTAGAAATGAATTGTTTACTGACGTGGTCTTAGGAACGAAACTCTGTCATTAAGTGAGGAGAGGCTGTACAAGTTTCTGTCTCATGCTCATTTGGAAGGACAGTAGTACCTCCC
>WNWK01041639.1:0-16354 GCA_009830355.1 Cherax destructor | reverse complement strand
GATATTTACACGTGTTGATCTTGTTAATACAGACGCAATGAATCCATGTTAGACTCCGTGGTGGTATTGTTGTTGCTGTTGCCTCGATGTTTCCCACAAATCCCACAGTTTTCCACATCCACAATGTCACAAATGATGTCAGGGACTCAGGTGAAAGTTGTCCCCTGGTAAAGTACAGTTGCCTGAGGTTTCTAGTGTGGACTTAGGAACTACTGGTGTAGCGAAGAATTGGTGGTAACTACTCTGTTTCTTAATTGGTGAGTACGCCGCTTCCCCCACTCAGCCTTGAATCAGATGATCCGTGTGGAAACAGAGGACTGTGAAAGAAACCACAAGAATTACTCACCACTCTAGTATTAATTTACATAGTAGGCATAAGGCCTTTACAAGAAATGGTGAAACTGTAATAAATAACTTTACCAAAAACCAAGGCAGGACAGAGCAGAAGTTAATGTTGCTCAACATGAGTGAAGCTCCAAACAAATTAAAGAGTGAAGCTCTTGAACATAAAATAATGAAGATACGAGCAGCCGTGAAGTACTTACAGTGAGGTCAGGCGTGGTCAGTCGAGTGATTTCAACCTGTGGCCGGAGCCCAGCATTACACCTCTCACCGGGTGGAAAAGGGAGGGGGGTATAGCAGCTGCTAGACACTCACCCCACCTCAACAAGCAAACTACCATTCAACCATCACTCTACATACCTTCACACTTTCATCACTCCTATCTATGGACTTTTCCCTCACACAGAACAAAGATTAAAAGGTATCTACAAGATTGACGAAACAGAAGAGAACATATGTGACATATAAAATATGAAACTCCAAATTGTAATTGAAAAAAGAAATCCTAATTAAAGTAATAGTGAATTTACAATATTCTAATGAAATGGAACCTTTAAAATATCTAAACCTGGTGATGGATGGGATTAAGGATGGAAAGAGTAGCAAGGAAGGCCACCAAAAATCGAGTTTCGATAAAATTAGGGCTGAATGCAAGGGAAGGAGAGTTCTACGATCAGCCCCCCATGAAAGATGTGCGAGGGTTTTAAGGAGGTTCAGCCGGCTCTGACAAGTTGCCATCAGAGAAGTAATGTGAGGTTTCCAGGACAATCGACGGTCAAACAGGAGGCCGAGAAACCTGACTGTATCACATTCTGGGATAAGTGACCCATATAGGTACAATGGATGATCAGAGACCACTGAACGTCTAGTAAACGTAATTTGATGAGTTTTGCCACTAGAAAATTTAAACCCGTGAGTGGTGGCCCAATCGGAAACCCGGTTGACAGCATGCTGGAGGGAAATTGCAATGAGGTGACAGTCAGCACCCGCACAAGCTATAGCAAAGTCATCCACATAAAGCGATGACCAAATATTGGATGGGAGAACATTATTATTATTATAATCATGGGGAAGCGCTAAACCCGTAGGATTATACAGTGCCCTGTGGGGAGGGGGAGGGAAGGTATTCAGGCTTAATTCAGGGAACTGGAGCACAGATCCAATTCCCTAGATCAAGAGCCCCTCACCAGCGTCAAGGAACCTCCCTTGAGGGGAGGATAGGAGAACAGATGCCAGATTATTTATAGCAAGCAGAAAGAGAGTTGTGCTCAGAACACAACCCTGGGGGACACCTTCAGCTTGGATAAATTCCGGGGAAAGCTCATTACCAACCCAGACACGGAAATGTCTTTCAGTTAAGAAGGCCTTAAGGAAAAATGGTAGATTGCCTCGGAGGCCTAAGGAGTGGGCCTGGGCCAAGATATTATACCTCAAGTTGTGTCATAAACCTTCTCAAGGTCGAAAAAGATGGCGATAACCGATTGGTTATTAGCAAAGGCATTTCGAATATACGTATCTAAGCGAAGTAAGGGGTCAATGGCAGAATGACCCTTACGAAAGCCATATTGACTAGTGGAGACACTATTGTGGGTCTCTAAATACCACATCAAACGTCTATTAACTAGATGTTCCATCACCTTACAATGTATAGATTGTAGCCGGGATCCATATTTCATTGTCCAAGTGATCCTTTATGTGGGTCTCTGTGAAAGCCGCAAACATTGTATTTGACTCTGTAAGCAGTCCACGTATGTAAGGTATTTTGTTGTTCGTCGCTGGCTTGAGACCCTGAATATTTGCAAATATGAATGTCGTTGGATTGTTGGTATTGGTGGTATGGGGAGAGTCTTTTTTTCCTGGCACTAATATCTGTTGTTCTGGAGTGGAGGCCATTGACTGTGATTCCACTCCAGAAAAGATTGCAGTTGGTGTATGATTTCTGTCATTTCCTGCCAGCTTTTTTTCCTTCCTGGTGCTAAAAAAAACTTTCTCTCTGGAGTGGCTTTGACTACCCTGGTTTTCCCATGGTCTGCAAGTTCTGTGTCGTCTTGTACCATTTAGGTGGTATGCATAGCAATATTGGGAGGGGAAAGGAAATGGGGAAAAAAAGGGGGGGAATGTGGAGGATGGGATAGGGAAGGGAGGACTGGGGGATAATTAGGCAGCCTCTGGAGATACACCCATCACCCGAAAGACACCCAAAGCTACGCCCGGAGACCAGAGAGGGACTGGGACACCTCAATGTGATCCAGATTCCACTGCAAACTACACACCCGCCAAGGACCTCAATGGAATGGGGTGGACCTGGAGTTTACCTGGAGAGAATTCCAGGGGTCAACGCCCCTGCAGCCCGGTCTGTGACCAGGCCTCCTGTTGGACCAGAGCCTGATCAACCAGGCTGTTACTGCTAGCCGCACGCAGTCCAACGTACGAACCACAGCCTAGCTGGTCAGGTACCAACTTTAGGTGCCTGTCCAGTGCCTGCTTGAAGACAGCCAAGGGTTTGTTGGTAATCCCCCAGATGTATGCTGGGAGGCAGTTGAACAATCTTGGGCCCCTGACACTTATTGAGTTGTCCCTCAACGTGCTAGTGGCACATTTTCAAGGTCAGCAATTTCACCCGCCTTGAAAGGTGCAGTTAGTGTGCAGCAATATTCCAGCCTAGATAGAACAAGCGATCTGTAAAGTGTCAACATGGGCTTGGCATCCCTTGTTTTGAAGGTTCTCATTATCCATCCTGTCATTTTTCGACCAGATGCAATTGCTACAGTGTTATGGTCCTTGAAGGTGAGATCCTCTGACATGATCACTCCCAGGTCTTTGACATTAGTTTTTCGCTCTATTGTGTGGTTGGAATTTGTTTTGTACTCCGATGACATTTTAATTTCTTCACGTTTTCCGTATCTGAGTAATTAAAATTTCTCATCATTGAACGTCATATTGTTTTCTGCAGCCCATTTAAAGATTTGGTTTATGTCTGCTTGGAGTCTTGCAGTGTCTTCAACGGTGGACACTGTCATACAGATTCGGGTGTCATCTGCAAAGGAAGACACAGCACTGTGGCTTATATCCCTGTCAATGTCTGATATGAGGATGAGGAATAGGATGGGAGCAAGTACTGTGCCTTGTGGAACAGAGCTTTTCACAGTAGCCTCAGACTTTACTCTGTTGACTACTACTATTTGTGTTCTACATGTTAGGAAATTATAGATCCATCTACCAACTTTTCCTGTTATTCCTTTATCACGCATTTTGTGTGCTATTACACCATGGTCACACTTGTCAAAGGCTTTTGCAAAATCTGTGTATATAACATCTGCATTCTTTTTATCTACTAGAGCATCTAAGACCTTGTAGTGGTCCAGTAGTTGGGACAGACAGGAGCGGCCTGCTCTAAACCCATGCTGTCCTGGGTTTGCAATTGATGGGTATCTAGATGGGTGGCGATCATGCTTCTTAGAACCCTTTCAAAGATTTTTATGATATGGGACATTAGCGCAATTGGTCTGTAGTTCTTTGCTATTGCTTTACTGCCCCCTTTGTGGAGTGGGGCTATGTCTGTTGTTTTTAGTAAATGCGGGTCGATCCCAGTGTCCATGCTCCCTCTCTATAGGATGTTAAAAGCATGTGATAAGGGCTTCTTGCAGTTCTTGATGAACACTGAGTTCCATGAGTCTGGGCCTGGAGCGGAGTGCATTTGTATGTCATTTATTGTCTTTTCGAAGACATTTGGCATCGTGGTGATGTCAGAAAGGCATGCATCTGTCAAGTACTATGGCACTCATAAAAAATTCATTTAGGTTTTCGATTTTTAGTCTGGTTAGTGGCTCGCTAAAAACTGAGTCATACTGGGACTTAAGTAACTCACTCATTTCCTTGCTGTCATCTGTGTAGGACCCATCCGGTTTAAGTAGGGGCCCAATACTGGTTGTTGTTCTCGACTTTGATTTTGCATAGGAAAAGAAATACTTTGGGTTTCTTTCAATTTCATTCATGGCTTTTTGTTCTTCCCACGTCTCTTGATTCCTGTAAGATTCCTTTAGTTTTAATTCGATGTTTGCTATTTCTCTGACTAGTGTCTCCCTACGTATTTCAGATATATTGGCCTCCTGTAGCCGCTCCGTTATTCTTTGCCTTCGCCTGTATAGGGAGCGCCTCTCTCTTTGTAGTTTGCATCTTCTCCTCCTTTTCCTTAAGGGAATTTGCCTTGAGCAGACCACGAGTGCCACAGAGTTAATTTGTTCTAGATATAGGTTGGGATCCGTGATGCTTAGGCAATCTTCCCACCTTATGTTTTTGTTATTGAAGTTCAATTAGGAGAAAGCTCCCTCGCGGCTGATCACATTTTGTTGATCTGGGGCTCCCCGCATGCATGTCTGGACCTCTATTATGTTGTGATCTGAGTATATTGTTTTTGATATGATGTCATTTCGTATCAGATCATCATTGTTGGTGAAGATGAGGTCCAGCGTATTCTCTAATCTTGTGGGCTCTACTATTTGCTGGTTTAAGGTGAACTTGGTGCAGAGATTTAAAAGTTCATGCATGTGTGAATTTTCATCTGAGCTGCCTACTGGTGTTATCTCTGCTACCACATTGTTTGCAATGTTCCTCCATTTTAGGTGCCTGAGGTTGAAATCCCCCAGTAACAAGATGTTGGGGGCAGGAGCTGGAAGATTTTCCAGACAGTGGTCAATTTTCAGAAGCTGTTCCTGGAATTGTTGGGACGTTGCATCCGGGGGCTTGTAGACAACCATGATGACCAGGTTTTGATTCTCGATCTTTATTGCTAATACTTCAACTACATCATTTGAGGCATTTAGTAGTTCTGAACATATAAGTAACTCTGTGATATACAGGCCAACCCCCCCTCCCTTTTTGCCTGTTCACTCTGTCACACCTGTATATGTTGTAGCCAGGGATCCATATTTCATTATCCAAGTGATCTCTTATGTGGGTCTCTGTGAAAGCTGCAAACATAGCATTTGACTCTGTAAGCAGTCCACGAATGTAAGGTACCTTGTTGTTTGTTGCTGGCTTTAGACCCTGTATATTAGCAAAGATGAATGTAGTTGGATTGGTGGTATTGGTGGTATGGGGGGTCTTTTTTTCCTGGCACTAATATATGTTGTAATGGAGTGGAGGACATTGACTGTGATTCCACTCCAGAAATGATTGCAGTTGGTGTACAATTTCTGTCATTTCCTGCCAGCTTTTTTCCTTCCTGGCACTAAAAAACCTCTCTCTCCGAAGTGGCTGTGCCGACCCAGGTTTTGCCATGGTCTGGATGTTCTGTGTCGCCTCGTACCCTTTAGGTGGTATGCCTAGCAATATAAGTTATAGCACTGTCTTTCCTGAATTGATGTGTGGCACATTTCAGGGTGGAAAAACTTACAGGACGGGAGGTTGCATTTGCCTGTTTTCATATGGGACCCCGGTACTCTTTACCCTACCTAGGAACTGGAGTGTCTTTGGGAAGAATCCCAAAGGCTAAAAATACAAAGGGAATAAGGGAGGGATGGGGAGGAGGAGGAAATGGAAAAGGAAGGATGGGTAAGATGGGATGGGGAAGGGGGGGATGGGGGGTAATTAGGTTCGTTCTGAGGAAGGAGACCAAAAGGTCTAATTCCTCAGACCAAGAGATTTTTCACCATACCAAGGAGCTGCCCTTGAAGGCAGGCAGCTTCCGGAGATACACCCATTATCTGAAGGGCACCCCGGCCACTTCTCAGACATCCGGTCAGGGAGAAGGGGACCTTCTGACAATTCAGATTCCATGGCAAACCATACCACAGATGAACAAAAATTACCATTGTAAACAATATAAGAAATTTTAAATAAAAGATTTTGTACAAAATGTTTAATTATTTGTTTAAAATTTACTTAGTTATCATCAACTC
The DNA here is from genome assembly GCA_009830355.1 of Cherax destructor. NCBI lineage: Eukaryota > Metazoa > Arthropoda > Malacostraca > Decapoda > Parastacidae > Cherax > Cherax destructor. Next base: position 10,112 of record WNWK01041639.1, on the reverse strand, counting down.
ATTGTCAATGTGATTTTGTTAGGTGTAAAAAAAATAGGGAAATGTAAGACTGGTATTTATAGGGGTGCGTAAAGCAAGGCAGGTAACTTTACCTGCATTTCTGTCATCGTGTTTGGCCTCCTGTGGATTAGTCAAGAAGATTGCCCCCGAACGCTTGAGAGGTGTGGTGGGAGCTCAAGACCCCAGGTTCATTGAAGCAGCCGAGTGGTAGGACACCCTTGCAGACTCCTCCAGTAAACCAGCCCCTCCCAAAGAGCACAAACAGTCCCACTGGGACAAACAAATCATGGAAAAAATTGCCAACATAATGCTCACCAATGCTTTAGGAAAAGACAAAGCTCGTCTCCTAGCGGTGAAGGCACGACACTCAGGAGATTTCCTTCTAGCCATTCCCAATTCCTCCTTGGGCACTCGACTTGACACACAGGCCATTCGGATTGGTGTTGCTCTTCGCCTAGCCACCCCCATACTTACGAAACATAGGTGTATTTGCGGCAGGGCAACGGCTGATCAATTCGGACTTCATGGTCTTGTGTGTCACACATCAGAAGCGAAGTATGCTAGACATGAGGTCAAAGACATCATAAAGAGAAGCCTCGACACAGCCTGCTGCCCATCTCAACGAGAACCCTAAGTGCAAAGGTCTGATGGAAGTCAAAAGCATCCTGATGGAGCCACTATGCTACCCTGGAAGGATGGTAAGCAGATTACTTGGAACTACACCTGTGCTGCCACAATGGCAAACACCTACTTGCCATACTCTGTAGCTGAAGGGGGTGGAGCTGCAAGCCACAGGGAGACCCAGAAGACCCGCAAATATGAAGGGCTTCCCCCTTGCTATAACTTCATCCCAATAGGGTCGGAGAACCTTTGAGCATGGGGCAAGTGTGCTCTAAAGTTTCTCAAAGAGCTGAGTGAAAAACTCATCATAGAAACCAAGGACCACAAGGCAGCCAGCTTCCTCTTTCAGAGACTCAGTGTTGTGATCCAGAGGGGAAATGCCTGCAGCATTTTGGGCATGCGGCCCACTGCCAGGGAGCTGGAAGTAGGATTTGAGATGTAGCTCTGAGTTGTTATCTATGTTGTTTTACTCCCTATTGTATTTTGTTTTTAAATAAAGTACGTATATAAAAAGTATAGGGGGTGGCAGGAGAAAATTTTCAAACAGATTCAGGGAGAACTTTGAGTTTTCCCTGAAGCAAGTTTATTCTTTTCTCTGAGGATGAGGGTCCCCAGGACAGTTCCAGAGGTGGTACCTCCCTATATTATATATATATACAGTGGTACCTCTACTTACAAGCAAAATTCGTTCAAGACGGCTATTCAAGTGGCGATACCGAAGGAATTTTTTCCCATAAGAAATAATGTTTCCTTTTATAGTTCCTTGATAATGTGAGTAGTCACGAAAGCGCTTGGAATTCCTCTATTTTTCATAGTGGTTGCCTTGCATATATATATATATATATATATATATATATATATATATATATATATATATATATATATATATATATATATATATATATATATATATATATATATATATAATATATATATATATATATATATATCAGGTAGTAGGTTGGTAGACAGCAACCACCCAGGGAGGTACTACCGTCCTGCCAGGTGACTGTGAAACAGAAATCTGAAACTGTTTTACATGATGGTAGGATTGCTGGTGTCTTTTTTCTGTCTCATAAACACGCTGGATAACAGGTATATCTAGCTACTTCTACTTACATGTAGGTTACACTACACAGGCATGCACATGCGTATATATAAATTCACACATCTATGTTTTTCTTCTTTTTCTTAATAGCTCTTGTTCTTCTTTATTTCCTCTATTGTCCATGGGGAAGTGGAAAAGAATTCTTCCTCTGTAAGCCATGCGTGTCGTATAAGGCGACTAAAATGCCGGGAGCAATGGGCTAGTAACCCCTTCTCCTGTACACATTTACTAAAAAAACGAATAAGAAAAGGTTTATAAAACTGGGATGTTTGAATGTGCGTGGATGTAGTGCGGATGATAAGAAAGAGATGATTGCTGATGTTGTGGGGAATTAAGATATTACCTGTCTGGGCTTCACCGCCACTTACAACAAAATAATCTCCCGGGGAGTGGACCGACTAGTATAATTTTACCGCGGTTACCCCCGTTGAGGTGTGTGAGAAAACTTGACCCACTCCTGGTCGCATCCAAGGGGTCCCTTCGATATTCTCACTCTAAATCCACATCTATCCTTGACCAGTTTATTAAGAATGAGTAACACCAATAGTTACATTATTGTTAATTTTTGTGGACTGTATGGGTTAATATCTGGCTGATTTGGGAGAAGGAGGAAAGAGTACAACTTGTTAATATCACTCACCCTTTATCCGTGCCATTGCTGTTCACTGGAAGATCCCGTCATTATCATTCCCACCGCAGACCCACATTATCCCAACATACCTACTGGCCAGACGGTTGCTAAGATAAGAAGAGTACTTACGGTGGCGAAGAAGCAACATTCTTGTCACTATTCTTCGACGGATCTCGTGGTCCTGCTCGGTAGAGATTATTCTTCCGACAAGACGATGATGTAGGTGGTTGTCCCGATGAGTCAAGAGAAGATTGATTCCCTTGATCCCTCTACCGTCCACGGGACAGGACGGTTTAAGTAACATGCGGTTGATCAGGAGTAGCGATTCATCTCCTCTCGCTATTTCCCTTTATTACAGTTCATGCGTATAACATAAACACTATGTACATTATGACTTAATGCCCCACTAGTTTATATACATTCACCGTCTCTATACCGAAATTCAGAGACGATGAGTGGAGATGGAAACGACCATCTCTTCCATATCCAACATGGCGGCTCCGAGATGGCGTCCCTTCACTAGCCGGCACCCGGTATATTCACTTCATATTATTTACAAATCTGCTTCACTAGATTCAACGTCTCACCATATTCATTAAGTTTACGACTGCATTTTGTCGTGTCACCGCACCACAAGAACCCGAATTAGGCCTAAATTTCCATACCCCATTAAGTTGGAGCCACACGTTATTTCACCAAATTGTTGCCCGAATATCGGATTTTCCGGACCGAATGTCCCACGAATTACGCATCACACACTTTGATATTACTCCCTATTACGAATTGAAGCCATTAAGTCCGGTCTGGCTGACGACATCGTCCAATATCCGGAGGCATCCTGCCTAATCTGTTGACTCTAGATCTCTCCACACGTGACTGCCTCGCTTGACCCAGCTCCGCGTACCCACACGACCGTTGGAATGGTTCTATTTTCATCTCAAATAAAATACGAACCAACAGCCACACAATAAGAATATTCACATTAGAAAGGCTATCGAGCTCCTGCCCCCAACATCTTGCTACTGGGGGATTTCAACCTCAGGCACCTAAAATGGAGGAACATTGCAAACAATGTGGTAGCAGAGATAACACCAGGAGGCAGTTCAGATGAAAATTCACACATGCATGAACTTTTAAATCTCTGCACCAAGTTCACCTTAAACCAGCAAATAGTAGAGCCCACAAGATTAGAGAATACGCTGGACCTCATCTTCACCAACAATGATGATCTGATACGAAATGTCATCATATCAAAAACAATATACTCAGATCACAACATAATAGAGGTCCAGACATGCATGCTGGGAGCTCCAGATCAACAAAATGTGATCAGCCGTGAGGGAGCTTTCTCCAAATTCAACTTCAATAACAAAAACATAAGGTGGGACCAAGTAAACCAAGTCCTAAATGATATAAACTGGGAAGATTGCCTAAGCATCACGGATCCCAACCTATGTCTTGAACAAATTAACTCTGTGGTACTTGAGGTTTGCTCAAGGCAAATTCCCTTAAGGAAAAGGAGGAGAAGATCCAAACTAGAAAGAGAGAGGCGCTCCCTATACAGGCGAAGGCACAGAATAACGGAGCGGCTACAGGAGGCCAATATCTCTGAAATACGAAGGGAGACACTAGTCAGAGAAATAGCAAACATCGAATTAAAACTAAAGGAATCTTATAGGAATCAAGAGACACGGGAAGAACTAAGAGCCATAAATGAAATTGAAAGAAACCCTAAGTATTTCTTTTCCTATGCAAAATCAAAGTCGAGAACAACAACCAGTATTGGGCCCCTACTTAAACCGGATGGGTCCTACACAGATGACAGCAAGGAAATGAGTGAGTTACTTAAATCCCAGTATGACTCAGTCTTTAGCGAGCCACTAACCAGACTGAAAATCGAAAACCTAAATGATTTTTTCATGAGTGTGCCACAGAACTTGACAGACGCATGCCTTTCTGACATCATCACTACGCCAAATGACTTTGAAAAGGCAATAAATGACATGCCCATGCACTCCGCTCCAGGCCCAGACTCATGGAACTCCGTGTTCATCAAGAACTGCAAGAAGCCCCTATCACATGCTTTTAACATCCTATGGAGAGGGAGCATGGACACTGGGATCGTCCCGCAGCTACTAAAAACAACAGACATAGCCCCGCTCCACAAAGGGGCAGTAAAGCAATAGCAAAGAACTACAGACCAATTGCGCTAACGTCCCATATCATAAAAATCTTTGAAAGGGTTCTAAGAAGCAAGATCGCCACCCATCTTGATACCCATCAATTGCACAACCCAGGACAGCATGGGTTTAGAGCAGGCCGCTCCTGTCTGTCCCAACTACTGGACCACTACGACAAGGTCCTGGATGCTCTAGAAGATAAACAGAATGCAGATGTTATATACACAGATTTTGCAAAAGCCTTTGACAAGTGTGACCATGGTGTAATAGCACACAAAATGCGTGATAAAGGAATAACAGGAAAAGTTGGTAGATGGATTTATAATTTCCTAACACGTAGAACACAAAGAGTAGTAGTCAACAGAGTAAAGTCTGAGGCAGCTACTGTGAAAAGCTCTGTTCCACAAGGCACAGTACTTGCTCCCATCCTATTCCTCATCCTCATATCAGACATTGACAGGGATATAAGCCACAGTGCTGTGTCTTCCTTTGCAGATGACACCGAATCTGTATGACAGTGTCCACCGTTGAAGACACTGCAAGACTCCAAGCAGACATAAACCAAATCTTTAAATGGGCTGCAGAAAACAATATGAAGTTCAATGATGAGAAATTTCAATTACTCAGATACGGAAAACGTGAAGAAATTAAAATCTCATCGGAGTACAAAACTAATTCCAACCACACAATAGAGCGAAAAACTAATGTCAAAGACCTGGGAGTGATCATGTCAGAGGATCTCACCTTCAAGGACCATAACAATGTAGCAATTGCATCTGCTCGAAAAATGACAGGATGGATAATGAGAACCTTCAAAACCAGGGATGCCAAGCCCATGTTGACACTTTAGAGATCGCTTGTTCTATCTAGGCTGGAATATTGCTGCACACTAACTGCACCTTTCAAGGCGGGTGAAATTGCTGACCTTGAAAATGTGCAGAGAACCTTCACCGCACGCATAAGTGCGATAAACCACCTCAACTACTGGGAACGCTTGAAGTTCCTAAACCTGTACTCTCTAGAACGCAGGCGGGAGAGATACATTATTATATACACATGGAAAATTCTCGAGGGCTTAGTACCAAACTTGCACACAAAAATCACTGCGTACGAAAGCAAAAGACTCGGCAGGCGATGTACATTCCCCAATGAAGAGCAGGGGTGCCACTAGCACGTTGAGGGACAACACAATAAGTGTGAGGGGCCCAAGATTGTTCAACTGCCTCCCAGCATACATCAGGGGGATTACCAACAAGCCCCTGGCTGTCTTCAAGCAGGCACTGGACAGGCACCTCAAGTCGGTACCTGATCAGCCGGGCTGTGGTTCGTACGTTGGACTGCGTGCGGCCAGCAGTAACAGCCTGGTTGATCAGGCTCTGGTCCAACAAGAGGCCTGGTCACAGACCGGGCCGCGGGGGCGTTGACCCCTGGAATTCTCTCCAGGTAGACTCCAGGTAGATGTTATGAATGAAAAGAAGTTGGATGTCCTGGCCATAAGCGAAACAAAGCTGAAGGGGGTAGGAGAGTTTCAGTGGAGAGAAATAAATTGGATTATGTCAGGAGTATCTGAGAGAGTTAGAGCTAAGGAAGGGGTAGCAATAATGTTGAAGGACCAGTTATGGAAGGAGAAGAGGGAATATAAATGTGTAAATTCACGGATTATGTGGATTAAAATAAGGGTCGGATGCGAAAAGTGGGTTATAATAAGCGTGTATGCACCTGGAGAAGAGAGGAGTGTAGAGGAGAGAGAGAGAGATTTCGGGAGATGTTAAGCGAATGTATAGGAACCTTTGAACCAAGTGAGAGAGTAATTGTAGTAGGATTCCTAAATGCTAATGTAGGAGAAACATGTAGAGAGGGTGTGGTAGGTAAATTTGGGGTGCCAGGTGTAAATGAAAATGGGAGCCCTTTGATTGAACTTTGTATAGAAAGGGGTTTAGTTATAGGTAATACATATTTTAAGAAAAAGAGGATAAATAAGTATACAAGATATGATATAGGGCGTAATGACAGTAGTTTGTTGGACTATGTATTGGTAGATAAAAGACTGTAGAGTAGACTTCAGGATGTACATGTTAACAGAGGGTCCACAGATATATCAGATCACTTTTTAGTTGTAGCTAAAGTTGGAGTAAAAGGTAGATGGGATACAAGGAAAATAGAAGCAGTAAGTAAGAGAGAGGTGAAGGTTTATAAACTGAAAGAGGAGGCAGTTAGGGTAAGATATAAACAACTATTGGAGGATAGATGGGCTAGTGAGAGTGTAGGCAATGGGGTCGAAGATGTATGGAGTAGGTTAAAGAATGTAGTGTTAGAGTGTTCAGCAGAAGTTTTTGGTTACAGGAAAGTGGGTGTGGGAGGGAAGAAGAGCGATTGGTGGAATGATGATGTAAAGAGAGTAGTAAGGGAGAAAAAGTTAGCATATGAGAGGTTTTTACAAAGTAGAAGTGATGCAAATAAAGAAGAGTATAAGAATAAAAAAAGAAAGGTTAAGAGAGTGATCAAGCAATGTAAAAAGAGAGCAAATGAGAGAGTGGGTGAGATGTTATCAACAAATTTTGTTGAAAATAAGAAAAAGTTTTGGAGTGAGATTAATAAGTTGAGGAAGCCTAGGGAACAAATGGATTTGACAGTTAAAAATAGGAGAGGAGAGTTATTAAATGGAGAGGTAGAGGTATCAGAAAGATGGAGAGAATATTTTGAGGAATTGTTAAATGTTGATGAAGACAGGGAAGCTGTGATTTCGTGTATAGGGCAAGGAGGAATAACATCTTGTAGGAGTGTGGAAGAGCCAGTTGTGAGTGTGGGGGAAGTTCGTGAGGCAGTGGGTAGAATGAAAGGGGGTAAGGCAGCTGGGATTGATGGGATAAAGGTAGAAATGTTAAAAGCAGGTGGAGATATAGTTTTAGAGAGGTTGGTGCTATTATTTAATACATGTATTGAGGAGGGTAAGGTACCTAGGGACTGACATAGAGCGTGTATTGTTCCTTTGTATAAAGGCAAAGGGGACAAAAAAAGAGTGCAAAAATTATAGGGGAATAAGTCTGTTGAGTATACCAGGTAAAGTGTATGTCTACCTGGAGTCTACCTGGAGAGAATTCCAGGGGTCAACGCCCCCGCGTCCCAATCTGTGACCAGGCCTCCTGTTGGACCAAAGCCTGATCAACCAGGTTGTTACTGCTGGCCGCACGCAGTCCAACGTACGAACCACAGCCCGGCTGATCAGGTACCGACTTGAGGTGCCTGTCCAGTGCCTGCTTGAAGACAGCCAGGGGCTTGTTTTTAATCCCCCTGATGTATGCTGGGAGGCAGTTGAACAATCTTGGGCCCCTGACACTTATTAAGTTGTCCCTCAACGTGCCAGTGGCACCCCTGCTCTTCATTGGGGGGATGTTACATCGCCTGCCGAGTCTTTTGCTTTCGTAGGGAGTGATTTTTGTGTGCAAGTTTGGTACTAAGCCCTCGAGAATTTTCCATGTGTACATAATAATGTATCTCTCCCGCCTGCGTTCTACAGAGTACAGGTTTATGAACTTCAAGCGTTCCCAGTAGTTGAGGTGGTTTATCGCACTTATGCGTGCGGTACAGGTTCTCTACACATTTTCAAGGTCTGCAATTTCACCCGCCTTGAAAGGTGCAGTTAGTGTGCAGCAATATTCCAGCCTAGATAGAACAAGCGATCTGTAAAGTGTCAACATGGGCTTGGCATCCCTGGTTTTGAAGGTTCTCATTATCCGTCCTGTCATTTTTTGAGCAGAGGCAATTGCTACATTGTTATGGTCCTTGAAGGTGAGATCCTCTGACATGATCACTCCCAGGTCTTTGACATTAGTTTTTCGCTCTATTGTGTGATTGGAATAAGTTTTGGTAGAGTTATTATTGAAAGAATTAAGAGTAAGACAGAGAGCAGAATAGCAAATGAACAAGGTGGCTTTAGGAAAGGTAGGGGGTGTGTAGACCAAGTGTTTGCAGTAAAACATATAGGTGAACAGTATTTGGATAAGGGTAAAGAGGTTTTTGTGGCATTTATGGATTTGGAAAAGGCGTATGATAGGGTGGATAGGGGGGCAATGTGGCAGATGTTGCAGGTGTATGGAATAGGAGGTAGGTTACTGAAAGCAGTGAAGAGCTTTTATGAGGATAGTGATTCTCAGGTTAGAGTGTGTAGGAGAGAAGGAGATTATTTCTCAGTAAAAGTAGGCCTTAGACAAGGATGTGTGATGTCACCGTGGTTGTTCAATATATTTATAGATGGGGTTGTAAGAGAAGTGAATGCGAGGGTCTTGACAAGAGGTGTGGGGTTAAAAGACAAATAATCAAATACAAAGTGGGAGTTGTCACAGTTGCTTTTTTCTGATGACACTGTGCTTTTGGGAGATTCTGAAGAGAAGTTGCAGAGGTTGGTGGAGGAATTTGGTAAGGTATGTAAAAGAAAAAAATTGAAAGTGAATATAGGAAAGAGTAAATTGATGACGATAACAAAAAGATTAGGTGATGAAAGATTGGATATCAGATTGGAGGGAGAGAGTATGGAGGAGGTGAATGTATTCAGATATTTGGGAGTGGACATGTCAGCAGATGGGTCTATGAAGGATGAGGTGAATCATAGAATTGATGAGGGGAAAAGCGTGAGTGGTGCACTTTGGAGTCTGTGGAGACAAAGAACTTTGTCCATGGAAGTAAAGAGGGAAATGTATGAGAGTATAGATATACCAACACTCTTATATGGGTGTGAAGCATGGGTGATGAATGTCACAATGAGAAGGCTGGAGGCAGTGGAAATGTCATGTCTGAGGTCAATGTGTAGTGTGAATATAATGCAGAGAATTAGGAGTTTGGAAATTAGGAGGAGGTGCGGATTACCAAAACTATTATCCAGAGGGCTGAGGAGGGGTTGTTGAGAGGGTTCGGACATGTAGAGAGAATGGAACGAAACAGAATGACCTCGAGAGTGTATAAATCTGTAGTGGAGGGAAGGCGGGGTAGGGGTCGGCCTAGGAAAGGTTGGAGGGAGGGGTAAAAGAGGTTTGTGTGCGAGGGGCTTGGATTTCCAGCAAGCATGCGTGTGCGTATTTGATAGGAGTGAATGGAGACAAATGGTTTTTAATACTTGACGTGCTGTTGGAGTGTGAGCAAAGTAACATTTATGAAGGGATTCAGGGAAACCGGCAGGCCGGACTTGAGTCCTTGAGATGGGAAGTACAGTGTCTGCACTCTGAAGGAGGGGTGTTAATGTTGCAGTTTTATAACTGTAGTGTAAAGCACCCCTCTGGCAAGACAATGATGGAATGAATGATGATGAAAGTTTTTCTTTTTCGCCACCCTGCCTTGGTGGGAATCAGCCGATGTGTTAATAAAAAATAATATATACCCATACCACCAATACCACCAATCCAACAACATTCATCTTTGCAAATATTCAGGGTCTAAAGCCAGCAACAAACAACAAAATACCTTACATCCGTGGACTCCTTACAGAGTCAAAAGCTATGTTTGCGGCTTTCACAGAGACCCACATATGGGATCACTTGGACAATGAAATATGGATCCCTGGCTACAACCTATACAGATG
>WNWK01041638.1:0-16354 GCA_009830355.1 Cherax destructor | reverse complement strand
AAACCTGACAACGGCGAGAATATGAAGGATGTGCCTCATGACAGTTAAGGCAAGAGGGAAGTAGAGTACAAGAAGAACTGGCATGGTCGCAGCACCACAGACTGGGCATTCGGCCATGGACCTGCAATATTTTGCTGGATGACCAAAACGCCAGCAGTTTCTACACTGCTGCGGTGTGGGTCACCTTTCGAACTTGTAAACGTTGACCTGCAATGTAGACCGAAGGTGGCAGTTCTCGGCAGTCAAACGTTAAACGAGCTATATTGCAAGGATAACGTCTTCGCTTATTGGCTGGGAGGACAAAAGTGTCAACTTTAAGGATAGGGAGTTCTTGGAGCCTGCTGCTCGAAAATGTCATCACCACATGTCTGGAAATTCCGTTGGACAATGGTGTGGGGCAAAATGACAGAACCACAACAAGAATTGAGGGAATGGTGCTTGTCAATAGTAACAGGTGTAGTGTCAATGGTCGTAAGAAGAGAAAGATCGCGAGCTTGGCCAGCATTCTGGACCGTGATGATGCGAGTGCCGCTCTTGAGAGCGTGAAATGAGATGTTTTGACCAACATGGCGTAGCAGAGCCTTACCAATACTATGGTCTGAAAGATAGGTATTAGGAGAAGTTGGACGAAGAGTAAAAAACTTTGTCCATTGAGTAGTTTGAAACAGAGAGTTTAAGGGGAGTGCGTGACGAGCTGGTCGTTTCTGCGATGAACGAGAAGGGAGTGTCGAATCGTCATGTGTGGGTCTTGGTCGTTTGGGTGTGGGACCGGGGGTGGTCCGATAGGAGACGGGCGAGCGATTCGAAAATTGCCGCACCGTCGAGGGAGAAGCCGGAATCAAGGTCAGAGAAGAGCAAAGGTCAGACGTATTGAAAGGGCCAGTCGGGTCCCTGGTACCTGAAGCAGGTGACGAACCAGCACCAGCAAGAGGTACAGGGGCATGAGAGGTGTCCAAAGAGTCATCCGTTAACGAGGCAGGGTCAGTACTGGGTGCGGTATCAGGAAGGGGCCCGGGGGTAGTGGGTTCATGGATTGGGTAACGAGGGGCATAGATGGAGCCCCTGAGAAATGCAGACGAGATGATTACCAATTTCAGGGTGTGCTATATCGACACCAGCAACCTGAAGAACAGGAGCCGGGTCGGGGGAGAATTTACCACTTAATTTCCGCACTTTCTTCCAGACTGCAATCATCGAGGAAGCCGAAGTGACAGTAGAAACGTAATCTCGCCAGCAAGTGTGTTTAGCATCACGTATGACACGGTGAGCAATAGCTCTCTTCTGCTTGAAATCAAGGAGTCTCTCTGTGGTTCTGTTATACCGATACCTGCCCCATGCAGCGTGTTTCAAACTCACTGCCCGAGCACAAGCAGGAGACCACCAAGGCACGCACTTCTGAGGATGCTTGCACGAGGTTTGGGGAATAGAATGTGAAGCTGCTGTGAAGATGGAGGACGAAAAGAGATGTAAAACCTCATCAATGGAGGACGAGGTAGGAACCTCATGAAAGGCAGTAAGATGTGCGTAAAGGTCCCATTTCGCCAGGTCAAATTGCCAGCGTGGGCAATGAGGAGGTGGAGAAAACAGAGGGGACTTAAGGATGATTGGGAAATGATCGCTGTCATGTAAGTCCGGGAGGACAGACCAGGTGAAGTCAAGGACAGTAGATGAAGAGCAGATGGAAAGATCGATGCACGAGAAAGAATGAGTTCAGGGATCAAAATGGGTAGGAGTACCCGTATTTAAAACATGGAGGGGAAGAGAAGCAAGAAATGCCTCCAACTGAATGCCACGGGAGTCACAGTGCGACCCTCCCCAGAGAAAATGGTGTGCGTTAAAATCGCCACGTAATAGAAGGGGTGGCGGTAAGGAAGAAACCAGAAAATCAACATCTGGGATAGACATTGCCTGCGAAGGGGAGAGATATAAAGAACAGAGTGTATACCACTTATTCAAGTGGATACGGGCTGCGGTGTAATGTAAGTGTAAGGGGTTGGGAGCAGTAGGAGGATTGAATACTATGTTTGTTTGGTTCAGTCATTTATAATTGTGTTGTTATTGTTGTTGTTGTTATGGAGCGGCTTTGGAGAGTACATTGTTATGGTTACTCAGCGTTTCAATAACCTACAACCACTACAGTGGCGACGAGGATGGGATCATCAGAGCCAAGGATAGTGGGCCAATGTGGCCTGAAGTAGTAGGGATATTGCCAGCCGAGGACATTGCAGCAGAACGGTGATAAAGCAGCAACAAGTGGCAGCATGGCAGCACAAGGAAGGTTGGAACCTTTCGACCCACGTAAGATTTCTTTGGAGCTCTGGCTAAGCTTGTTGGAAGCCAATTTCGCTCACTTAGGAATTAAAGAGCAAGATAACAAGAGGAATTTCTTGCTAGTGTCCCTGGGATCAGAAACTTACAGTGTTTTAGGTAATGTGTGTGCACCAGATTTACCACACACGAAGCGTTACAATGACTTGGTAGCGGCACTGAAAAGTTATTATGCAGTGAAACCAGCCTACCACCGCAGTTTGTTGGCTTTTCAGCAGAGGAAGAAACAACAGGGTGAGTCCTTGCATGAATTATATACAGATTTAAAAGCATTGGCTGTGAACTGTACCTTTGGGGGACAATTTGACCCCAGAGTGAGGGACCAGTTGTTTATGGCGGTGGTGGATGAAGTATATTTTCCTCACCTAGTTGCAGAAAATTTGGATTTGCAAAGTGTGCAGTCTGCAAAACTATTTGACAAACTTTTGAACTTGGAACAGGCATTTGTTACAGATCAGAACTCTGCTCCTGCGGTACAAGTGATTAATGCTGGGAAATGTAAACATTGTGGGTTCCAGCACAGTAGTAGTACTTGTAGGTTTAAAGACTTTTTCTGTAATAAGTGTCATAAGAAAGGCCACTTGAGAAGTGTGTAGAGAGAAATCGTCAAAAGTGTCTCCTAAGGCTGTATCAAATTCGAGTATTGACAAAAACAGGACAGCAAGGACACAGCAGTCACCTAGATATCCTAGAACAAAGTCAATTAAGGTGCTGGATGGCGGTGATAGTTCAGAGGATGAGGAAGTGATGAGCTTATATGCCTTAGAGGATAGTGTTTTCCATGAAGGCAGAGAAATATGGGTTTATCATTAACAATCAACAGGTACCTTTTGAGATTGACAGTGGGGCGTCCATCTCGACTTTATCCAAAGACTGGGTAGAGGCAGTAAAGGGGCAAATTGAGCCATGTTCTAGGAGGGTAAATGCATATGATAATTGGAAAATAAACCTTCTGGGACAGGTGGTTTTGCCGGTAAGATATAATAACTTAGAGGTCTCACAAGTGTTTTATGTAGTGAAATCCCATAATAGTAACTTGTGTGGGAAAGACCTCATGAAAAAGGTAGGGATTTACCTTGCTGGATTGGATGAATCTACCAAAATTAACAAACTAGACAGTGCTGAAGAAATGTTAGATAATTTTAGGGTAGATTCTAGTAAACCTATCTCCAGCTTTGTGGCCAAAATTCATGTGAAAAGTGATGCTGTTCCTAAGTTTGTGAAAGCACGGCCAGTACCATTTTTCACAAAGAGATGATTGAGAAAGAATTAGAAAAATTAGTGCAGAAAGGCATTATTGAGCCTATTTCGCATAGTGAATGGTCTGTACCTATTGTCCCAGTATTAAAGGCTGACTCTAAGTCTATGAGAATATGTGGGGATTTTAAATATGTAAATCAAAACATTCATTGTGAAAGATATCCTTTACCCAGGATTGAGGAATTATTGTTTGTAGTGGGTAAAGGTAAAATATTTACAAAATTAGATTTGAAGGATGCTTATTTACAGATACCTGTAGATGAGAGGAGCCAACATCTTTCAGTAATTAACCCTTTGGGGGTCGGTGCCGTACTAGTACGTTTTACGAGCAGGGGTTGGTGCCGTACTAGTACGCCCAAATTCTAGCGGCCTCAATTTAAGCAGAAAACGTCTGGTAGGCATACATATGAAAGAATGGGTCTGTGTGGTCAGTGTGCGCAGTATAAAAAAAATCCTGCAGTACACACTGCATAATGAGTGAAAAACTCTGACCGTTTTTCGATAAAACAGCGACTTTGCAGTCGATTTTCGTATAGTTTTTATTGATGTATTCTCGTTTTCTTGGTCTCATTTGATAGAATGGAAGATATATTACAGAAATAGAGATGATTTTGATTGGTATGACAATGACAAGTACCTTGAAATTGAGCTCAAAGTAGTGAAAATGTTCGATTTTTGACGATGTTCAAGAGTAAACAAATCACACCATGCCCAATACACATACACTGGCGAGTCTTATATTCATGCACAAGTGCTCTGATATTATTTATACCATTTTTACAATGATGCAGTTATATACATAACAGTAAATCTTCTATTTTTTGTGAGAATAAAAATTCAAAATGAAAAGCAAAAGTAAAGGAACAGGGGCCTGGAGACGTGACTAATGAACAGAGAACATGTTATTTTAGTGCCAGGAATGTCTGCCTTGTTTACTCTGGACCCTATTTTGAAATTGGCATCGTTTGAAATTTGTGTGAAATTGGAAAATTTCCATTTTCTGACCACTATTTTAGGTAGATGAAATTGGTAAATAGGCGGTTTCTTGTACGCAATCGATAGACGAAATGGAGATCTAGCGAAATAGCTATAATTTTAGGAGACTGACACATTGGAATTTGTCGAAAATAGGGCTCAAAGTGGGCAAAATCGCCGATGCGTAAGTGTCATGGCTGCCGCTAACTTCGCGAAAGCATAATTCCGTTAGTTTTCGATCAAATTTCATAATTTTGGTGGCGTTATGATCGGAAAAAGATTCTCTATCATTTCGTAAGAAAAAAATTAATTTTTTTTTTTCCAAAAAAATTTCGACCCCAGGAACACTTTCCTGAGAAGGCCTGTCGACCCCCAAAGGGTTAATACCCACAGGGGACTTTTTAAATATAAGAGATTACCATTTGGAATTTCCTCATCTCCTGGTATTTTCCAGAAATTTATTTCCCAATTGTTTGTTAACCTGGATGGGGTTGCATCCTATTTAGATGATATCATAATATGTGGTGCCACAGAAGTTGAGCATGATGTCAGACTCAGGCAGGTGTTGAGTATTTTACAAGAGCATAATGTAGTACTGAATAAGGATAAGTCAGTGTTGAAAGCCAGATCTATTGCATATCTGGGGTATGAGATTTCTGGGGCAGGTATTAAACCCTCTTCTCAAGAAGGTGGAGGCTCTTGTGAATTTACCTTCACCTACGTCTGTAGGAGAAGTTCAGTCTTTTGTAGGGATGGTGACTTACTATTGTAAGTTTATTAAGAATTTTTCTTTAATTTTGGCACCACTGTATGATTTGTTAAAAAGGGGCTACATTTGAGTGGTCTTCAGTGGAAGAGGAAGCTGTTCAAAGGATTAAAAACAATTGAGTGTTCAGCTTTGTTGACTAATTTTACGGGAGAGCATCCATTAATAATTGAGGTTGATGCTTCTTCTGTGGGTGTTGGATGTGTGTTAATCCAGGTAGTAAATGGCCAGGAAAACCCTGTGTATTTTGCTAGTAAGAAACTTTCTCCGGCAGAACAGAATTATTCTCAACTTGATAAAGAAGGTCTAGCTTTGGTGTATGCTGTTAAGAAATTCAGATATTTTTTGCTAGGGAGAAAGTTTGTTGCTTGCACAGATCATAAACCATTGCTAGGGTTGTTTGGTAAAGGGAAACATATTCCAGTAAATGCAAATGCCAGAATTCAGCGTTGGGCTCTGTTATTAGCTCAGTATGATTATGAATTGTCATTCAAGGCTGGTAAGGAAAATGTTATTGCAGATGCATTTAGTAGATTACCTATTGAAGATCACAGCTTAGAATCAGGTATACCTTCGGAATATGAGAGATTAGTAGATTTATTATTATTATTATTATAATCAAATAGAAGCGCTAAACCACAGGGGTTATACAGCGCTGCAGGTTATTGTAGGATGCAGGGAGAGTGGGTTGTAAGAGGGAGATGGACGATTAGTAGGGTATGGAGTGCAAGATGACGGTGGATAGTGCAGGGGAGGAGGGTAGCAAGAGATCGAGGTAGAAGGGACTGAGGGAGGTGCTAGAGGTATAATCTTCAGAGTTTGTGTAGTAAGTCAGTTTCTGTCAAAAAGTCAATGAGAGAGTCAGGATTAAAGGAGGGGCCATCTGCAAGAAGGGAAGGTAAAGAAAGGGCCGCAGAGCGAAGACGTCGTTGGAGGTAAATTCTGCGTGCTCGTTGATAGAGTGGGCAGTCCAACAGGATATGTCGAACAGACACTGGAACCTGACAATGCTCACAGAGAGGGGCAGGAGCCTCTCCATGAGATACCCGTGAGTAAGACGAGTGTGGCCGATGCGAAGACGGGAGAGTGTAGTCTCCCAACCTCGACATTGGTGACAAGAAAAGGCCAGAAACCCATAACCGGTTTAATAGAATGAAGTTTGTTATTCAGCAGGTCAGACCAGCGTTGTTGCCAACGGGTGCGAAGGTGGGTAGCAATGACCGCAAAATAGTCCGTGAAAGGAACACCTCTATATGAAACTGGAAGGTCATGTACTGCTGACCGCGCAGCAGTGTCTGCCTGTTCATTGCCCTGTACGTCAACATGACCAGGGACCCAACAAAAGACAATATCTTTATGCTTGCTAAAGATACGGCGTAACCAAAGGTGGATACGAAGAACTAGGGGGTGAGGTGTATCAATTTTACGGATAGCCTGTAAAGCACTAAGGGAGTCTGAAACGACCACAAATGGTGATACAGGCATAGATGCAATACGGATAAGTGCCACAAGAATGGCATACAATTCAGCCGTAAATATGCTAGCCGAGGTAACAGATGCCCTCGTACGACGCTGTCCGGAAACACTGCTGCGGACAGGGGATGAAGATATTGAACGAGAAGGATGATGAACCTCCACACACATTACAGAACTAGTTGGAGGTGAAGAACCTGGCAAAGGGATTTTTTGCCGGACTTATGAGAAGGGGGATGGTGAGGATTAGGTGGTGGACGAGGGCGTGTAGACACAGAACTGTGCGATTGAGTAGAGGAAGGGTGTGGACAGTAGTGGGATGCCGAGGTAGGGACCTCGGAGCCAAGAACAGCAAAAGGATTCAAGACGGGTGACTGAGGATGGGGCGACCACAGAGGAAGCCGCGGAAGTTGGGACCCCAGAAGTGGGGCGACGTTTAGCAATGCGAGAGTAGGAAATACAGGGAACATAAGAACATAAGAAAGGAGGAACACTGCAGCAGGCCTGTTGGCCCATACTAGGCAGGTCCTTCACAATCCATCCCACTAACAGAATATTTGCTCAACCCAATTTTCAAAGCTACCCAAGAAATAAGCTTTGACAATTCTACCCACTCATGCGCGAGTCCCACTCAAATCCAACCCCTCTCACTCATGAATTTATCCAACCTAAATTTGAAACTACCCAAGGTCCTAGCTTCAATAACCCTACTAGGCAGACTGTTCCACTCATCAACTACCCTATTTCAAACCAATACTTTCCTATATCCTTTCTAAATCTAAACTTATCTAACTTGTATCCATTATTGCGGTTCTCTCTTGGAGAGATATCCTCAAGACCTTATTTATATCCCCTTTGTTAATACCCCATTTTCCACTTGTATACCTCGATCATGTCTCCCCTCATTCTACGTCTTACAAGTGAATGTAATTTTAGGGTCTTCAATCTTTCTTCGTAAGGAAGATTTCTAATGCTATGTATTAATTTAGTCATTCTACGCTGAATGTTTTCTAACGAATTTATGTCCATTCTGTAATATGGAGACCAGAACTGAGCTGCGTAATCTAGGTGAGGCCTTACTAATGATGTATAAAGCTGTAATATAACCTCTGGACTTCTGTTGCTAACACTTTTGATATAAATCCCAGTAATCTATTTGCCTTATTACGTACGCTTAGGCATTGCTGTCTTGGTTTAAGGTTGCTGCTTACCATCACCCCCAAGTCCTTCTCGCAATCTGTATGGCTAAGTTCTACGTTATTTAACTTATAAGTGCTTGGGTTATGGACACTCCCGAGCTTCAGAACCTTGCATTTATCTACATTGAACTGCATCTGCCACTTTTCTGACCACGAATTAAGTTTGTCTAAATCTTCCTGAAGTTCTATGACATCTATGTTTGAATCAATTATCCTACCTATCTTCGTGTCGTCGGCGAATTTGCTCATATCACTAGTAATTCCCTCATCAAGGTCATTGATATATATTATAAATAACAATGGGCCTAAGACTGATCCCTGTGGAACACCACTTGTTACAAGTCCCCATTCGGATTTAACCCCATTTATGCACACTCTCTGCTTCCTATTGGTGAGCCATGACTCGATCCATGACAGCACTTTTCCCCCAATGCCATGAGCTGCCACTTTCTTTAACAGTCTCTGGTGCGGTACTCTATCAAAAGCCTTACTAAAGTCTAAATAAACAATATCGAATTCTTTATCGTGATCAACAGCCTCAAAAGCTTTACTGAAGAAGGTTAATAAATTAGATAGGCAGGAACGGCCCCTCGTGAATCCATGCTGGGTATCATTAATCAAATTATGGTTATCTAGATGGCTTCTAATAATATCAGCTATAATTGACTCTAGTAATTTGCCTACAATTGAGGTCAGGCTTATTGGGCGGTAGTTTGACGGTAGTGACTTGTCCCCTGCTTTAAAAATAGGAAGTCTCCCTCGAAGGCGTAGATGAGAGACGGCCATAGCATATGAGAAGCCTTCCGCCTCTTTGAGACAATGGATTTCCGGTCATTTAGGTAAACCTGACAATGGCGAGTGTACGATGGATGCGCCTCATGACAGTTAAGGCAAGAGGGAGGTAGAGTACAAGAAGGACTGGCATGGTCATCGGCACCACAGACTGGGCATTCAGCCATAGACCTGCAATATTTCGTTGGATGACCAAAACGCCAGCAGTTTCTACACTGCTGCGGTGTAGGGGTCACCTTTCGAACTTGTAACCGGTGACCTGCAATGTAGACTGAGGATGGAAGTTCACGGCAGTCAAATGTTAAACGAGCTATATTGCAAGGATAACGTCTTCTCTTACGAGCAGGGAGGACAAAAGTGTACACTTTGAGGATAGGGAGGTCTTGGAGCTCAAGCTGCTCCAGAATGTCATCACCACATGTCTGGAAATTCCCTTGGACAATGGTGTGAGGTAAAATGACAGTACCACTACAAGAATTGAGAGAATGATGTTTGTCAATAGTGATAAGAACAGTATCTATGGTCGTAAGGTGAGAAAGATCGCGAGCTTGGCCAGCATTCTGGACCTTGATGATGCGAGTGCCGCTCTTGAGAACGTGAAATGAGATATCTTTACCTACATGGCGTAGGAGAGCTTTACCAATACTATGATCGGAAAGATAGGTATTATTATTATTATAATCAAATAGAAGCGCTAAACTGCAGGGGTCGGAAAGATAGGTAGTTGGAGTAGTCGGTCTTAGAGTAAAAAACTTTGTCCATTGAGTAGTGTGAAACAAAGTGTTTAAGGGGAGTGCGTGACGTGCTGGTCGTTTCTGAGATGAATGAGAAGGAAGTGTCGAATCGTCATGTAAGGGTCTTAGTCGTTTGGATGTGGGACCAGAGGTGGTCCGACGTGTAACGGGCGAGCAATCCGAAAATTGCCGCACCATGGTCAGAGAAGAGCGAAGGTCAGACGTGTCAAAAGGGCCGGTCGGAACCCCAGTACCTGAAGCAGGTGATGAACCCGCACCAGCAAGAGGTACAGGGGTATTGGAGATGTCCGAAGAGTTGTCCATTAACGAGGTAGAGTCAGAACTAGGTGCGGTATCAGGAAGGGGCCCGGGGGTAGTAGGTTCATGGATTGGGTTGGCCATGGTTAGGTTACTTTTCTTTTTGTTTTTAAGAAAAAAAAAAAAAAAAAGGGGGTATCGCCGAGGAATAGCTCCTAGGAGGAATGAAAGGGGCGTAAATCCACATCCGCGCCCAAGAGGACCTCAACACCGCAAGTAGTGCAGATGCTGCATGGAACCCGTGCCATACCCTACCCTTCATATGAAGCCAGTAAACCAGCAATCCGGGATAGCAACCTCACATCCACCGAGCCACCTTGGCGAACAAAAAGAGAGGGTGGCCGGATACCCGCCACAAAGCATACTTCCTTCGGCCACCACCACCGGAATCCGAAAGGTGGCCTCCAGAGATACACCCGTCGCCCGAAAGATACCCAAAGCCACCCCCCGGGAGACCGGAGAGGGATCGGGACATCCCCAGGCGATCCAGATTCCACGGCAAACTACACCACCGCCAAGAACCTCAACGGAATGGGATGGACCACGGTACCCTTCCCCCTACCTAGGAACCAGAATGTCGGTGGAGAGAAGCTCACAGGGTAAAAATGGGGAGGGAATAAGGAAGGGATGAGGAGGAAAGGGAGAAGGGAGGATGGGGAAGATGGGAAAGGGAAGGTGGGATTGGGGGGTAATTAGGTTCAGTCTGAGGAAGAAGACCAAGAGGTCCAATTCCTCAGACCAATAGCCTCTTTACCGCGACAAGGAGCCCCCCTTAAAGAGGATTATATGTAATCAAAAGAAGCGCTAAATCACAAGGGTTAGACCCCTGCAAAACACTTCCTGCTTTGGTGGGGAAACAAGAGGCTTTATCTCCATTAAGGAACTTTACCTTCTGACAAGACTGGAGAATGGGTCCCCAGCCAGTGGCGTTGCTAGGGTTGGTGTCACCCCCATGAAATCCAAGGGCCATAAACCGAACAGGAGAATACTTCTAAACTTTATTAATGATAAAATATATACAGTGATCCCTCGGTTTTCGCCAAAATTCGTTCCAGAATGCTGCTCAAGTGCCATTACCGAACGAATTTACTTCCTTAAGAAATAATGTCACGTTGGGTAGTTATTTCAGACCCCCAAAAATACACTTGCAACATTATTATTATTATAATCAAATAGAAGCGCTAAACCACAGGGGTTATACAGCACACACATACAACAGGCCTAGTGTCTAATTGACATGTGCCTAGGACAAAAATGGTAACTAACTGCAGGTTATTGTAGGATGCAGGGAGAGTGGGTTGTAAGAGGGAGATGGACGATTAGTAGGGTATGGAGTGCAAGATGACGGTGGATAGTGCAGGGATGGAGGGTAGCAAGAGATCGAGGTAGAAGGGACTGAGGGAGGTGCTAGAGGTATAATCTTCAGAGTTTGGGTAGTAAGTCAGTTTCTGTCAAAAAGTCAATGAGAGAGTCAGGATTAAAGGAGGGTCCATCTGCAAGAAGGTAAGTACACTTGCAACAGCACTTACGAAAATACACTTACCGAGGGACCACTGTAATCGTAGTAATATTGAAGAAACAAATTCAAATACCACTTTGAGTACAGGCAACATTATTATTATAATCAAAGAGAAGCGCTAAACCACAGGGGTTATACAGCGCTGCAGGTTATTGTAGGATGCAGGGAGATGGACGATTAGTAGGGTTAGGAGTGCAAGATGACGGTGGATAGTGCAGGGATGGAGGGTAGCAAGAGATCGAGGTAGAAGGGACTGAGGGAGGTGCTAGAGGTATAATCTTCAGAGTTTGTGTAGTAAGTCAGTTGCTGTCAAAAAGTCAACAAGAGAGTCAGGGTTAAAGGAGGGTCCATCTGCAAGAAGGGAAGGTAAAGAAAGGGCCGCAGAGCGAAGACGTCGTTGGAGGTAAATTCTGCGAGCACGTTGATAGAGTGGGCAGTCCAGCAGAATATGTCGCACAGACACTGGGACCTGACAATGCTCACAGAGAGGGGCAGGGAGCCTCTCCATGAGATACCCGTGAGTAAGACGAGTATGGCCGATGCGAAGACAGGAAAGTGTAGTCTCCCAACCCCGACATTGGTGACAAGAAGGCCAGAAACCTATAACCGGTTTAATAGAATGAAGTTTGTTATTCAGCAGGTCAGACCAGCGTTGTTGCCAACGGGTGCGAAGGTGGGTAGCAATGACCGCAAAATAGTCCGTGAAAGGAACACCTCTATATGAAACTGGAAGGTCATGTACTGCTGACCGCGCAGCAGTGTCCGCCTGTTCATTGCCCTGTACGTCAACATGACCAGGGACCCAACAAAAGACAATATCTTTATGCTTGCTAAAGATACGGCACCTCAAGTCGGTACCGGATCAGCCGGGCTGTGGTTCGTACGTTGGACTGCGTGCGGCCAGCAGTAACAGCCTGGTTGATCAGGCTCTGGTCCAACAGGAGGCCTGGTCACAGACCGGGCCGCGGGGGCGTTGACCCCTGGAATTCTCTCCAGGTAGACTCCAGGATACGAAGAACTAGGGGGTGAAGTACAGGCAACAGATCCTACATTTATTTATCTTCAACAATGTATGGCTGGGGTCCCCAGCCATACAAACGTGTTAAATTTCTAACCCTCAATCCCCATCGTGCTGGAGATTTGATCCCCAAACCATAATGAGCCACACCACCTCGTGCACGATTTTCAAAAAATTCATATCGCTTTTTTTTACTGCTAGGTACAATAGGTAATTAGGTGAAAGTTAACTCGTTTAGGGATCAAACTTCAGTGCGAGCCGAGTCCACTACCAATTGAGCCACGAACGTTCAAGGTTAGTGTGAAACACTGGATTTGAATCTCCACAGGATTTTTTTTTTTTTCAACAAGTCGGCCGTCTTCCACCGAGGCAGGGTGACCCAAAAAGAAAAAATCACCCAAAAAAAAAAATACTTTCATCATCATTCAACACTTTCACCACACACATACATAATCACTGTCTTTGCAGAGGAGCTCAGATACGACAGCTGAGAATTGTCCCTCCCAGCTGTCACTATCCCAGACCCCTCCTTTAAAGTGCAGGCATTGTACTTCCCATTTCCAGGACTCAAGTCCAACTAAATCAATTAACTGGTTTCCCTAAATCCCTTCACAAAATGTTACCCTGCTCACACTCCAACAGATCGTCATGTCCCAAAAACCATTCGTCTCCATTCATTCCTATCTAACACGCTCACACATGCTTGCTGGAAGTCCAAGCCCCTCGCCCACAATATCTCCTTTACCCCTTACCTCCAACCTTTTCTAGGACGACCCCTAACCCGCCTTCCTTTCCCTACAGATTTATACGCTCTCCAAGTCATTCTACTTTGATCCATTCTCTCTAAATGACCAAACCACCTCAACAACCCCTCTTCAGCCCTCTGACAAATACTTTTAGTAACTCCACACCTCCTAATTTCCACATTCCGAATTTTCTGCATATTTACACCACACATTGCCCTTAGACAGGACATCTCCACTGCCTCTCAGCCTCCTCCTCGCTGCAGCATTTGCAACCTATGCTTCACACCCATATAAGTGTGTTGGTACCACTATACTTTCGTACATTCCTTCTTTGCCTCCATGGATAACGTTTTTTGTCTCCACAGATACCTCAACGCACCACTCACCTTTTTTCCTTCATCAATTCTATGGTTAACCTCATCCTTCATAAACCCATCCACTGACACGTCAACTCCCAAATATCTGAAAACATTTACTTCTTCCATAATCCCTCTCTCCAATGTGATATCCAATTTTTCTTTATTTACGTAAATCGTTTGATACCCTCATCACCTTACTCTTTATCTATGTTCACTTTTAACTTTCTACCTTTACACACTCCAAACTCGTCCACTAACCTTTGCAACTATAAACCACATACCACGGGTGGGGTTCGAACCCCACCCGTGGTATGTGGTTTGTTTGCAATCGTGTCATTACAATTTCGTGAGTCTTTGCAACTATTCAATGAAAACTTCTCTACCTTTATCTAAATACTGTTCACATATATGCTTCACTGTAAACACTTGATCTAAACATCCCCTACCCACTCTAAAGCCTCCTTGCTCATCTTACCTCTAATTCTTTCAATAATAACCCTGCCATACATATTACCTGGTATACTCGGTAAACTTATTCCCCTATAATTCTTACAATCTCTTTTATCCCCCTTCCATAAAGGAACTATACATGCTCTCTGCCAATCCCTAGGTAAATTCCCCTCTTTCATACATATATTAAACAAAAATACCAACCACTCCAGCACTATATCCCCCCCTGCTTTTAACATTTCTGTCATGATTCCGTCAATTCCAGCTGCTTTACCCCCTTTCATTCTACATAATGCCTCACGCACCTCCCCCACACTCACATCCTGCTCTTCTTCACTCCTAAACGATGTTGTACCTCCCTGGCCAGTACATGAAATTACCGCCTCCCTCTTTTCATCGACATTTAAAAGTTCCTCAAAATATTCCCGCCATCTACCCAATACCTCCAGCTCCACATCTACTAACTCCCTTACTCTGTTTTTAACTGACAAATCCATTCGTTCCCTAGGCTTTCTTACCTTGTTTACCTCACTCCAAAAAAATTTCTTGTTTTCAGCAAAATTTCTTGACAGAGCCTCTCCCATTCTTTCATCCGCTCTTCTTTTGCACTCTCTCACCACTCTCTTCCTTTCTTTTACTCTCCATATACTCTGTTCTTCTATTAACACTTCTGTTTTGTAAAAACATCTCATAAGCTACCTTTTTCTCTTTGATCACACCCTTTACTTCTTCATTCCACCACTCACTCCTCTTTCGTCCTGCACCCACCCTCCTATAGCCACAAACTTCTGCCCCACATTCTAATACTGCATTTTTAAAACTATCCCAACTCTCTTCAACCCCCCCACTACTCATACTTGCACTAGCCCACCTTTCTGCCAATAGTTTCTTATATCTCACCCTAACTTCCTCCTCCCTTAGTTTATACACTTTTACCTCTCTTACTTGCTGTTGCCATTTTCTTTTTGTCCCATCTACCTTTTACTCTAACTGTAGCTACAACCAAATAATGATCTGATATATCCGTTGCCCCACTATAAACATGTACATCCTGAAGCCTACCCATTAACCTTTTATCCACCAATACATAATCCAACAAACTACTTTCCTTACGTGCTATATCATACCTTGTATATTTATTTATCCTCTTTTTCATAAAATATGTATTACTTATTACCAAACCTCTCTCTACACAGCTCAATTAATGGTTCCCCATTTACATTTACCCCTGGCACCCCAAATTTACCTACTACTCCCTCCACAACATTCTTACCCAAATAGCATTAAGATCCCCAACCACAATTACTCTCTCACTTGGTTCAAAACTCCCCACACACTCACTCAACATTTCCCAAAATCTCTCTCTCCTCTACACTTCTCTCTTCTATAACCCACTTTTCACATCCAACCTTTATTTTACTCCACATAATCCTTGAATTTATACATTTATATTCCTTCTTCACCTGCCATAACTGATTATTCAACATTATTGCCACTCCTTTAGCTCTAACTCTATTTGAAACCCCTGATCTAATCCCATTTATTTCTCCCCACTGAAACTCCTACCCCCTTCAGCTTTCTCACTTAAAGCCAGGACATCCAGCTTCTTTTCATTCATAACATCTACAATCATCTCTTTCTTATCATTCGCAGAACATCTACGCACATCCAATATTCTTAATCATAACTAAGCGCTAAACCCATAAGGGTCATACAACACTGCACTTGACCCAAGAGCTCAGAAAAAAGATTGAAGAGTATAGCAACCTGGCCATGTCACCTATGGAAGGTAAAAGTGATGATGCACAACCTTAAAGGTAGTAAAGTTTGTTAGCCGTATTGTATGCACACCAGAAAAAATGGGACAAGAGCCATTTTAAACTACAGTAGTTGTCCTTCACAAAAGATTCCACAAATTATTATTATTATTATAATCAAATAGAAGCGCTAAACCACAGGGGTTATACAGCGCTGCAGGTTATTGTAGGATGCAGGGAGAGTGGGTTCTAAGAGGGAGATGGACGATTAGTAGGGTATGGAGTGCAAGATGACGGTGGATAGTGCAGGGGTGGAGGGTAGCAAGAGATCGAGGTAGAAGGGACTGAGGGAGGTGCTAGAGTTATAATCTTCAGAGTTTGTGTAGTAAGTCAGTTTCTGTCAAAAAGTCAATGAGAGAGTCAGGATTAAAGGAGGGTCCATCTGTAAGAAGGGAAGGTAAAGAAAGGGCCACAGAGCGAAGACGTCGTTGGAGGTAAATTCTACGTGCTCGTTGATAGAGTGGGTAGTCCAACAGGATATGTCGAACAGACACTGGAACCTGACAATGCTCACAGAGAGGGGCAGGGAGCCTCTCCATGAGATACCCGTGAGTAAGACGAGTGTGGCGATGCGAAGACGGGAGAGTGTAGTCTCCAACC
>WNWK01041637.1:0-16354 GCA_009830355.1 Cherax destructor | reverse complement strand
CTGGGCCCCCCCCACATTTCCCCCCGCCGCCCGCCACCCCCCCTGCCACCCGGGGTGGCAGCCCCAGCTTCAGGGACCCAGACACGCTGCCATAAAAACCCAGCGCCTAAAAAAACCTCAAAAAACACGAAATAAACACAGGCCCAAGACCACGGCCGGCCAGCCAGGGTTCCAATACTATTTCCAGCAGACGACGACCAAATATTACCTCATTCTCACCTTGTTTCACCGTTTTCATTTTTTAGGCGTATGTAAGTTATATAATTGAAAATATATAAACATAAGGGAATTATAAATTAGTCCAAAATTTTTTATTATTGCACTAAAGACGACGCACCAAAAGACCCTTATTTTCACCTATTTTTCGGCCATATACACGTCTATAAATTCTAAAATATATATAAACATTGGAATTATAAATTAGCCCCCAAATTGTTTATTATGGGGAGACGTTTACCCAGGGGAAAATTTTCGTTTCACGAAGGGGGGCCCGGGTTCTATTCCGACGGGGGGGAAAAATTTTAAAGGTTTTTCAACAAACACCACACCAACATACAACAGGCCAGGTCAAATCGACATGTGCCAGACAAAATGGTAACTAACATTATAATTAAAAAAACTGGAAATACGAATCAGTCCAAAAATAGTTTTTTACGGCGATGGCAGACGACGCACCAATAATCACCATATTTCCCCAATTTTGACCACCCCCTTTTCCCGGTATATAAATTTTTATTATTATTATTATTATTATTATTATTATTTTTTTATTATTATTATTATTATTATTATTATTATCACCATACAAATATATAAAAAGCCCAAAAGATTAATCAGTATAAAATACGTTTAAGGATAGCCATTGAATAATTATTTAAAAAAACAAGAATTTACCTCGTGACAACAAACTTTTTAAATGTTTTTAGTATATAATAATAATAATAATAATAATAATAATAATAATAATAATAATAATAATAATAAAATAATAATAATAATAATAATAATCAAGCAAAAAACAAATTTTATTTATTGCTTTTGAAAATTTTGGGAAACTTAAAACTGAAGTGCCAGGAGAGCCACTGACATGCCGGGGAAGTGCAAGGAGAGCCACTAAATATGGTGAAGTGCCAGGAGAGCCACTGACATGCCATGGTGAAGTGGGAGAGCCACTGACATGCCATGGTGGGAAGGAGGATGCGGGGGAAAGGCAAGGAGAGCCACGACATCCCGGGGAAAGTGCAAGGAGAGCCACTGACATGCCATGGTGAAGTGCAAGGAGAGCCACTGACATGCCATGGTGAAGTGCAAGGAGCCACTGACATGCCATGGTGAAGTGCAAGGAAAGCCACTGACATGCCATGGTGAAGTGCAAGGAGAGCCACTGACATGCCATGGTGAAGTGCAAGGAGAGTCACTGACATGCCATGGTGAAGTGCAAGGAGAGCCACTGACATGCCATGGTGAAGTGCAAGGAGAGCCACTAACATGCCATGGTGAAGTGCAAGGAGAGCCACTGACATGCCATGGTGAAGTGCAAGGAGAGCCAATGACATGTCATGGTGAAGTGCAAGGAGAGCCACTGACATGCCATGGTGAAGTGCAAGGAGAGCCACTGACATGCCATGGTGAAGTGCCAGGAGAGCCACTGACATGCCATGGTGAAGTGCAAGGAGAGCCACTGACATGCCATGGTGAAGTGCCAGGAGAGCCACTGACATGCCATGGTGAAGTGCAGGAGAGCCACTGACATGCCATGGTGAAGTGCCAGGAGAGCAACTGACATGCCATGGTGAAGTGCAAGGAGAGCCACTGACATGCCATGGTGAAGTGCCAGGAGAGCCACTGACATGCCATGGTGAAGTGCAAGGAGAGCCACTGACATGCCATGGTGAAGTGCAAGGAGAGCCACTGACATGCCATGGTGAAGTGCAAGGAGAGCCACTGACATGCCATGGTGAAGTGCAAGGAGAGCCACTGACATGCCATGGTGAAGTGCCAGGAGAGCAACTGACATGCCATGGTGAAGTGCAAGGAGAGCCACTGACATGCCATGGTGAAGTGCCAGGAGAGCCACTGACATGCCATGGTGAAGTGCAAGGAGAGCCACTGACATGCCATGGTGAAGTGCAAGGAGAGCCACTGACATGCCATGGTGAAGTGCAAGGAGAGCCACTGACATGCCATGGTGAAGTGCAAGGAGAGCCACTGACATGCCATGGTGAAGTGCCAGGAGAGCAACTGACATGCCATGGTGAAGTGCAAGGAGAGCCACTGACATGCCATGGTGAAGTGCCAGGAGAGCCACTGACATGCCATGGTGAAGTGCAAGGAGAGCCACTGACATGCCATGGTGAAGTGCAAGGAGAGCCACTGACATGCCATGGCATTAGGGGCAGCTTAATCTAATGACTTATAGACTATGTACATAATAGAGAAATTGATTGAGTTTATTCTGGTATATATTTGTTCAAATTACAGTATGATGATATTACATTGTAAAAATTGAGATTATCTTAAGGAAAATAACATTGAGCATTTTTGAAAGTAATTTATAGTATTAGTATTTAGTTTAGGGTGAGTAGGTGGTTTTTGAGAAGAGTCTTAAATTGATTTTCAGACAAGGTTATTTTAGTATTTACTGGTGCATAGAATTTTTAGAAAGTGATCTGTGTCTTGTGTTGTGGTCATGGGTCCTATTAAAGTTAGTGAGGAGAATTTTGAGCGGAGAGTTTATATTAGAGTGTAGAGTTTTATGAATGTAGTAGGCACAAGAATAAGTGTGAATGTTCTTTACGGTGAGTAGTTTTAGACTTTTGAATATTGGTGGAGTATGCTGTCTAGTATGCTTTTGCTGGGTTATGAGTGGTCTAAGGTGATTTAATGTTGTTGATCCCCATGCACAGATTCCATAGGTGAGATAAGGGTAGATAAGTGAATGATATAGTGCAAGGAGAGCTGATTGTGGCACATAGTAGTGTATCTTTTCTGACCTTCAGCAACAGTGATTTTGTTTACAGACAGTTAATTGTCATTTGTAAGCCTGTATTAAGACTTTAAAAGGCTCAGAGTTCATTTCAGTGTAGTGACTCCTCACAATTATTCACTCAGTGTAATTCATTCTCCGCTCAGTGTAACTGAACTATTAAATACGGTTACACAAGTTGCTTGTCCTAGTGTTGTGCTGTGTTTCCTAATATATTTTTCCGTTCAGACTGAAACTTTACTCCTAAATTCCCAGAACTATCTATATTTCAAATTGCACTATTCATCTGTCTACCTGGAGTCTACCTGGAGAGAATTCCAGGGGTCAACGCCCCCGCGGCCCGGTCTGTGACCAGGCCTACTGTTGGACCAGAGCCTGATCAACCAGGCTGTTACTGCTGGCCGCACACAGTCCAACGTACGAACCACAGCCTGGCTGGTCAGGTACCGACTTGAGGTGCCTGTCCAGTGCCTGCTTGAAGACAGCCAGGGGTTTGTTGGTAATCCCCCTGATGTATGCTGGGAGGCAGTTGAACAATCTTGGGTCCCTGACACTTATTGTGTTGTCCCTCAACGTGCTAGTGGCACCCCTGCTCTTCATTGGGGGATGTTACATCGCCTGCCGAGTCTTTTGCTTTCGTAGGGAGTGACTCTCGTGTGCAAGTTTGGTACTAAGCCCTCGAGAATTTTCCATGTGTATATAATAATGTATCTCTCCCGCATGCGTTCTAGAGAGTACAGGTTTAGGAACTTCAAGCGTTCCCAGTAGTTGAGGTGGTTTATCGCACTTATGCGTGCGGCGAAGGTTCTCTGCACATTTTCAAGGTCAGCAATTTCACCCGCCTTGAAAGGTGCAGTTAGTGTGCAGCAATATTCCAGCCTAGATAGAACAAGCGATCTGTAAAGTGTCAACATGGGCTTGGCATCCCTGGTTTTGAAGGTTCTCATTATCCATTGTAGTGATACCGCTCTTGTGGAGAGCCGCAGCAGGACACAATACTGCACCACCTCAGGGGGCCCCTTACAATAACAACAAACAGTACGGAGATGGCCCAGCATGGCGTGTGGTCTCTCTCTTACACAAATACATTCGTGATGCTGATTACATGGTAAGCTTAAATATGTCGCCAGTAGCTATAGCTTTTCTGAGGACATATGCACCTTACATCACCTATCCTGCAGCAGCAGTCATTAGATGTATTTTCTTCTGTTGCAGACATGTACCATGGATTTTGTGTTCAATAAAGCCTAGAAATGAGGCCTGTGTTTTTATCACAACAATTTATTGAACACAAATATCCTGGGCTACCTGGTGGCGATTCTGAGCTAGACTACACAGCAAAATGGAGCGTTTACTGAAACCTGAGAGGCTAGATTCTGACCCCAGTGTATCAACGGCTGCTCAGGAATGGAAGCACTGGTTTAAGACTTTCGAAAACTTCTTGAGAGCCTTTCCTCAGGAAGATCTAGATAAACTAAGCCTGCTCATCAACTTTGTGTCACCTAAAATCTATGAGGTTATTTCTGAGTGTAATACCTATGAAGATGCTATCAATGCCCTCAAGTCTCAGTATATTAAGCCCACAAATGAAATCTTTGCACGATATCGTCTTGCAACTCGCCGCCAGCAGATTGGTGAATCCTTAGAGGAATACTTTCAAGCATTGAAAATATTAGGTAAGGACTGTAACTTCCGAGCGGTGACAGCTTCTCAGTATTGTGAAGAGTCCATCAGGGATGCTTTTATCAGTGGCCTGCAATCACCAATAAGGCAGCGTTTATTGGAGAATAAAACTCTGGACTTAGCCACTACCCTTGACCAGGCAAGATCATTAGATTCAGCTCAGAAGAATTCTGAAGTGTACAGTACTACCCAGCCTTCTCGAGTGGTAAGTGCTGTAACTCCCGACCAAGACTCTTTTAATGAGGTTACCGTGGAACCTGCTTCAGTGACAGCAGCTGCAGGCACAAAGTGTTTCTTTGTGGTTTTTCAAGACATCCACGTCCAAAGTGTCCGGCTCGTGAAGCAATGTGCCATCAATGCCATAAGAAAGGTCACTTTGCTAAAGTATGTCGTGCTAATACATCAACAAGAGCTAGTGCTTCTATGCATTCCGACCAGGCGACTCTAGCAACAGTGACTTCTGCGGCTGCTCCAAATTCACTGTCAAGGCAGTCGAAAGTGTTCATCAAAGGAACAGAAGTAGATGGTCTGATTGACAGTGGCAGCTCAGAGAGTTTCATCAACCTTGACGTAGTTAAACGCCACTCCTTGACGGTACATTACTCATCAGGTACCGTTTCCATGGCATCAACATTCTCTCTATTCAGACGTTAGGTTTTGTAAGGTAAACCTTAGAGTTAATGGCAGGTATTATCAAGATGTACATTTAGCTGTTCTGCCACAACTGTGCTCTGATGTGATCCTTGGTCAGGACTTTCAGAAGCGTCATGGTAGTGTTACCTTAACATATGGAGGTGAACTGCCTCCTCTCGTTGTCTGTGGTCTTAGCACTTTAAGGGTAGACCCACCAAAGCTGTTTGCGAATCTTACTGCGGATTGTCATCCTATATCAGCTAAGTCACGCCGCTATTCTTATGAAGATAGGATGTTCATTGAGAAAGAAACTCAGAGGCTGCTGAAGGAGGGTATTATAGAACCAAGTAATTCTCCGTGGCGTGCACAGGTCGTTGTTGTCAAGGATGATTATAGGAAACGGAGGCTGGCTATCGACTATTCTGAGACAATCAACAAATTTACACTTCTTGATGGGTACCCTCTACCTCGAATTGATGATACAGTGAACAAAATTGCTCAGTACTAAGACCTTGTCCATTGGTGCTGTGCAGGAATTTAAGGATAAATATGTCAGAAGCTGAATCTTTAGAATTTTCTGGCTTCAGTGAGGAGGTAAATAATTCATCAGTAAACATGTCTGTTAACAGTGAACAGGAGGAATCACCTCCTCCAGGTAATAAGGAAGCGATGATGAAACTTGAGATAGCTTTGTTAGCAGCTAAGACAAAATTCTTAGAAACTCAGGAGAGAGTAGGTAAAGGGTTAGGAGGTTCAGACCAAGAGCCTGAGCAGTACTTTAACCTAACTAAAGCTGCAAATTTTGTCCCTAAGTTTACAGAGAATGACCCAGACAGATATTTTTCCTTTTTTGAGAAGACTGCAAAGGAGCAAAGATGGCCCAAACAGCAATGGGCTACCCTAGTTCGCACACAGCTTGTAGGCAAAAGGGTTTTCAGAGAGTAGAGACTCTGGAAGAAGGAGAATTTTCTGATTATGAGAAAGTAAAGGAGGTAGTATTGCTTGCATACCAAATGATACCTGAGAAATATAGGCAAAGGTTCAGAAGTAAAAAATTTCAGGAGGGGCAGACCTTAACTGAGTTAGGGAATGAGAAACTGTTCCTGTTTAAGAAGTGGGCTTGTTCAAAAGGAGTGAACAAGGACTATGAGAAGTTAGTAGATCTAATTGTTCATGAGGAATTGTACAATGCAATCCCTGTTGACCTTAGAGAATATTTGGAGGACAGAAACCCAGATAATCTTTCAGCAGCAATGGATCTGGGTGACAGATTCTTAGCTCATAGGGAATTGGTAGGTAAAAACAGTCATGCTCATTCAAAAATTTCCCTGTCTTTTCTAAACTTTATTCCAAATCCTACGGTCATAAAGGTGGGTGGGACAAGAATTTTCAGGGACAAATGAAGGCTGAGGCACCTCTCAAACAGAAGGAAAAGGTAAGTCAGCTGGAGCTCAAAGTTTACCTAGACCATCAAATAATGTTTCAGTTCCTCGAGCACACAGTACTAGTCCTACTCCAAACGGTAAACATACCTTTAGGAATTATACCTGTTACTACTGTAACAAGACTGGTCACATACAAAAGTATTGCTTTTCAAACAGCAAGATCAGAGAAAGGAGGAACAATCCCAGGGAATCCTAACTGCAGAGACACATCCGGTGGCTTGCATTAGGTCTTCAAGCAAGGTGAGGAGGAACCCTTAGAATTAGACCCCAGGATGGGGGTTTTTGCTAGTAAGTCCACAGTGGCCTTGCATAAGGATGTGGGCAGGGTTGAGAACATGTTGTCCTTGAGAGATGGATGTAGCACCTACCCTTTTGCTACGTGCGGGAGTACTGCCAGTGCCCTAATGATACCTATACTGGGAAAGATATATTATTGAAGGGTATTACGGGTCTGACATAAGAACACCTGTACACGTTATGGGTAGAATCCGCATACCAAGTTGGCTATCTCCTGTAGGTATTTCAGATGAGATTCCCTTGAGGGTGTTGACCCTTATTGGGAAATAATGTAATGGGCCTGTTAGACAGTGAGGAACATCTAGTAAGGGGAGAACCAATTCCCAAAGTTTGGGAGGAAAGGCTAGAGAGACCCTTCCAGACCTTCTCCCTACTGGTTCCACCATGAGAAGTATGGCTCATGATCATGCTATCAATAGTCTTTATGATATTTCTCATGAGGATGATGAGGGCTTAAGTCGGGAAACACTGTTTTCTGATGTTGAACTGCAGTCAACTGAAGAAAGGGATGTTCCAGCCAGAGCTGAGCATGATTGGAGCATAGATCAGTTCAGGAGGTGAGAGAGACTGCATCTACTAAGGTCATTTAATTTCTGTACAGGAGAATGATGTCACACTGAGCAGAGCCTCAGCTGTGGCTGAGGAAGCAGTTTCACAATTTAATAAGTGCTTTCATTTCAGAGAGGAAACCTTTACAGAAAGTTGCTCTGTTAGTAGTACCAAGGGAAGGAGAACAAGTGTTTTGTCACCAAATGATGATGATGTCCAAGGTTTCCAGGCATTTCTTCAACCCCTCTGCTGTGGGAGACTGTGGAAGAATATAGTAAGACCTATCATGTCTGTCAATTTAGAGGGAAACCTTGTCCATGTATTAAACCTGTTCCCTTTCAGCTTATTTCAGCACCAGGTGGACCCTTCAGCAAGCTGATAGTAGATGTAGTTGGTCCAATCCCAAGGACCAGAATGGAAATGATTATTTACTCACAACAATTGCTCTACTACCAGGTACCTGAAAGCAGTCCCTCCATATAGGATGACAACTCTGTGTAGTCTTAAGGGCTTTGATGAAGTTCTTTTTCATGTAAAGCCTAACTTTTCAGCCTATCTATTACCCTCCATCTCAAGGGAAACCAGAGAACTTCCATCAGACCCTAAAGACAATGATGCAAGCCTGTAGTATAGACAATACTAACATCTGGGATGAGAGGACCCTCTCTTTGTAACTGCTGAGTGGGAAGCACTCTGGAATCTCTGAGCTATTGGCTTGGGAGAATGGTGATGCTTCCCCTGAGCTTTTCTCAGTTTCAGATACTGTTTGGCTTGTATGAAATGGATGGTACCAGTGAAAGTACCCATCAACCAGATCCAAATAATGAAGTGGGACCATGACGTGGACCATAATGCTCTGGAGGCTGGAGATGAGGTGCTGGCATTGGAGCCAGTTCATGTGAGAAAATGTATGGAAAGTTGCTGTGAGCTGACCATGGTGTGGGAAAGTTCTCAAGAGTAAGATATATAATCCACACACCGAGCAGAAAAGGTGTAAGAATAATGTATACAGTAACTGGTTAGAGGATTTAGCATATATCAGAAACCTAGAGTGACCAATGTTTCAGTGGATCCAGTATGTAAAGAGGTGCAAATAATACTCTGTATGTAATGGCCGAAAAGTATGTAAGAAATTCCATGTTTATGAGAGAGATTGGAGAAATAATGTTTGGTCTTTCTAAGGAAAGTGTTGAGAGTTGGCTCAACCACCGAGTAACCTTGTAAAAGTTTGGGATGTCACTAAAGGGGTAAAGTCAAGACTTCATGAAGAAATTGATAAGGAAGCTGAGCCAATTGACAATATTTGTGTGTGAGTAATCTGCATGAAACAGGGATATGGAGGAAAAGTGAAATTCCTTCAATACCAGTTTGTAGTGCTTAGTGAGAGTCAGTGGGCATTCCCATGCTCATGGTTCTAAATTCAAGGCACCTTGAGCAAATGCACCGACTGCCACAAAGTACATGTAACAACTAAAGTTTACTGGCTTAGAAAGTTTGATGCTGATGTTTTAAAAGATGCAAAAGTATTAGATAAAGTAAAGCATGAGGCAGGAAGATGTGATATTCCTGGCCTGGTGCCAATCAATTTCATGTGTGTAATGTCAATTGAGTTCATTGAGTATTCAAAATTATTGTGGGAGATGGAACTGAAAGTATTTTTGTAAACTTGATGTACGCATCCAGGGTACGGGAAGATGTCTTGGGGTTTGTGTTTGTATTGAAGAGGTTGCAGAATTAGTATTGGTTGTCTATTCTGCATCTGTATATGTCCCAGGATCGTTTCACCCTGTTCCTATGTATGGTGACCCGACTCAGACTCTTAAGATGGGTTTTGTCTGTGATTGCTGAGGTTCTTCTAGATGTTTATGTAGATAAATGGTGCATGCTTAGTACATAGTGTTTGTTGTGCGACCTTGTTGTTTTTGCAGTGGTGAACTCTTGGCGGGCCTGAGTGCTCCCTACCAGCCATTCAACTGTGAAGGAGATGGTTGGAGCCAGACAAGAGAAGGGAGTCAGGGTATCAAAATTGTGAGTTGAGGCGGAGTTGACAACCTCGGTGACATGAGAAGTCCAGGAGGTATGTTGTTTGTGTCTTGGTGTGCTCTAAGTACGAAACGGTCCAACGGTTGCCTGAGTGGTCCGTGTATCTCCTCCATGTACTATAGCAGTTCCTCCTTATAAGGTTGGAGGATCTGTGAGGAGGAGGTCCTCGGAAGATGGGGGTATGTGCCTGACCATTTAAGGATTTTGGGTGTTGACTGGAGAGTCTCACTTTTTGGTTCGGCCACCACGTAAGAGACACCTTGACATGTTTTTGTGAAGTTCTGCCTGGGGATACCTGACTGCTCTGGGTTTGGCTCTACTCTCATCTCCTGATCAGGAAGATGCCATCCTGGAGTACCAGTTGCCTGCTGGATTTACCGAGCGGAGGCACAGGCCTGTCGGTGCTGGCTTCCACAGTGGGCTTTGTGTGTAGTCCTTGCATTGTAAAAGGTATTATGTTAGTAACCACTAAAGTAGTTAATGGTTACACCCTTCAGTATGTGGATGTGGTTGAACTGTTTTTCAAATAACCTCTGCACTCTGTTCTAGTACTGTTCCATTCAGGGGTTTTGTATGGGTATGGTAAGGGCAGAATTGCATGTTTATGCGGGGAAGGTTCAGTGGAGCCATGAGATTTGTAGATTGCCATGTTGTATGTCACCTTGTTGTATAACTGTACAGTGAAAAGTTATTATGGTGCTGGGGTATATAAAAACCTCAGTAGTGTTACTTACCACCTTTAGGCTAAGACCTTATTTTCCCTAGCCGTATCCTGGGGACACTGCTAGCTTTTGTGAGACTCCATCTTATAAGACCCGTCTTTATAAGACTCCGTCTTTATAAGACTCCGTCGGGAGGTGGGGGTGTTATGGGGTATTATGGACTTGTTATGGGGCTATTGGAACCCAGCATGTATTGTTGTAATTAAATAACATGAATGCCTAATTATATTGAATTATTCAAATTTGCATGAGGTCTTAGGTCAGCCACCCTAAAGACTTTAAAAGAGCTGATTAAACTTTTTTTCCAATATAATAGGTTATATAAAATATAAATGCACATTTCTTTTAAGTACTAGTTATAAGTTGCATGTCTCATTGTAATACATAAGATATGTTGAGAGGATATGAAAGTGATGTGTTCTTGTTTTGGGAGGAGCTGAGAGATGTTGTTTTCCCACAATGCCCTTCCTGGAGAACAATGGCGGCTGGAGGAGCTGGTGTTGAGGTGCTGATTTTTAACTCGGCTTCAGGGCTGAATGAGTGCCCAAAAGGTAATGGGGAGAGTTGTAAATCGATGTCACCATGACTTTTCAGGATCTTCAGTGTATCAAGACACTGGAGGGTTAAGAAATGTTGAGAAAGAGAGAGTTGAAGGTGGCAGCTGAGCCATGTGCTTTGGGAAAGGCTGATTATATGTTTAGAGTGAAGACCTGTATATTATATGTATATACTTCTTAATATAGCTCTATTTTTATAATGTTGGTTTAAATAACCTTTAAGAGGAATGTGAAAGGATTAAGTTTTCAGATGGCAGCTAAACCTGAGTAAGTATCTTTTAGTCTAATAATGTCCTCCTTTTTCCCTAAGACCTTTAAGTAAATCCCCTATGCTAGTACATGTAGAACCTTGATGATTAATAGGGGAAAATAACATAACAGTTACCATTTGTGGCAAGACCCAGGAGGAACATGATGCAAACCTTGATAAGTTTTTGGAAGCTGCCAAGAAGAAAAATATCAGTTACAATGAAGAAAAGTGCACTTTTTCCACTAAAAGGCTTAACATCCTTGGTTATGGTGGAAGGAGGTGCAATATCCCCAGACCCTGAAAGACTTCGACCTCTACGGAACTTCCAATGCCCCAAGACAAAAAGTCACTCCAAAGAACTCTTGGTCTTTTTGCTTATTACTCACAGTGGATCTATAACTATTCAAGTAAGTTCGCCCACTGAGTGCTACCACGATATTTCCTGTGACAAAGGAAGCAGAAACTGCTTTCATACCCCAAACAGGATATTGAAAACTCAGTAGTTCAGGCCATTGATGAGTCCCTACCATTCGAGGTGGAAACGGATGCATCTGAAGTTGCCATTGCTGCAGTCCTATCTCAGGCAGGACGTCCCGTTGCTCTTTTCAAGAACTTTTCAAGGATCAGAGAAGTGCTATGCTGCTGTAGAAAAGGAAGCCCAGGCCATCATAGAAGCAGTTCGCCACTGGAGGCATTATTTAACAGGCAGACATTTCACTGTAAGGACTGACCAACGGTCCGTGATGTATATGTTTGACAAGAAGCACAAAAGTAAGATCAAGAATGACAAGATATTACGCTGGAGG
This sequence comes from Cherax destructor, assembly GCA_009830355.1. Taxonomy (NCBI): domain Eukaryota; kingdom Metazoa; phylum Arthropoda; class Malacostraca; order Decapoda; family Parastacidae; genus Cherax; species Cherax destructor. The sequence goes on along the minus strand of WNWK01041637.1, from coordinate 4,383 downwards.
ATGGAACTATCATGTTATAACTTTGATATTCTGCATCGACCGGGTGAAGAAAACATTTCACCTGATGCATTCTCTAGGTCCCACTGTGGAGCAGCATGTCATGATTTGCAATCATCTCAGAGCTCCACAAGGCCTTGTGTCACCCAGGAGTTACACGCCTGTATCATTTTGTTAAATCTAAGAATATGCCTACCAGTGGAAGAGGTGCGACAAGTGATCAGATCATGCAGAGTATGTGCAGATGCAAGCCAAACTTTCACCAGCCAGAGAAAACTCATCTCGTAAAAGCCACCCAGCCTTTCGAGAGACTGAATATAATTTCAAAGGACCTCTACCAAGCATAAACCAGAATAGGTATTTCCTTAACATAGTAGATGAATATTCTAGGTTTCCTTTGTGTTCCCCTGTGCAAATATGACTGCTTCAACTGTCATCAGTTGTCTTTCCCAGTTATTCGCTATTTTTGGTATGCCGGCCTATATCCATTCAGACAGGGGATCCTCGTTCATGAGTAATGAACTTCATGAGTTTTGGCTAACAAAGGGATTGCTTGCAGCAGAACAACAAGCTACAACCCTCAAGGCAATGGTCAAGTGGAGCGGTTCAATGGTACTATATGGAAGTCAGTTACAATGACACTGAAATCTCGCAATCTACCGGTTCAACACTGGCAGACTGTCTTACCTGATGCCTCTCACTCTATTAGATCATTGCTGTGCACAGCTACTAATGCTACCCTCATGAGAGACTCTTCAACTATTCACGTCGTCCTCACGGGAGCCTCCATGCCCACCTGGTTATGTCACCCTGTACCCATTCTTCTGAAGAGTCACCGTAGGATGAACAAGACGGATCCTTTAGTGGAAGAGGTAGAGCTCCTACAAGCTAATCCGCATTATGCCCACATTCGCTACCAAAATGGTGAAGAGACTACTGTATCTACAAGACACTTAGCCCCAGTTGAAACCAATGTTAGTGCGGAATCTCAAGATACACCAATAGATGTTGCGAAAGATGCTTCGGTTTCTCCAGGAAGCCTTTTCAGGCTACCCCTATTGAAATAGAGGATGCCGCTCCAGCAGATAGTCAAACCCCGCTAGAAAATACCGAACCCGGTGAAGAGGCTCAAGGGCTACGAAGGTCTGGACGTACACGTCACCCACCTAACCGTTTGGAGGATTACTGTATCTGATATTTTAGAAGGGGGAGATTGTAGTGATACCGCTCTTGTGGAGAGCCGCAGCAGGACACAATACGGCACCACCTCAGGGGGCCCCTTACAATAACAACAAACATTACGGAGATGGTCCAGCATGGCGTGTGGTCTCTCTCTTACACAAATACATTCGTGATGCAGATTACATGGTAAGCTTAAATATGTCGCCAGTAGCTATAGCTTTTCTGAGGACATATGCACCTTACATCACCTGTCCTGCAGCAGCAGTCATTAGATGTATTTTCTTCTGTTGCAGACATGTAAGATGGATTTTGTGTTCAATAAAGCCTAGAAATGAGGCCTGTGTTTTTATCACAACATCCATCCTGTCATTTTTCGAGCAGATGCAATTGCAACTTTGTTATGGTCCTTGAAGGTGAGATCCTCTGACATGATCACTCCCAGGTCTTTGACATTAGTTTTTCGCTCTATTGTGTGGTTGGAATTAGTTTTGTACTCCGAAGAGATTTTAATTTCTTCTCGTTTTCCGTATCTGAGTAATTGAAATTTCTCATCATTGAACTTCATATTGTTTTCTGTAGCCCATTTAAAGATTTGGTTTATGTCTGCTTGGAGTCTAGCCGTGTCTTCAACGGTGGACACTGCCATACAGATTCGGGTGTCATCTGCAAAGGAAGACACAGCACTGTGGCTTAAATCCCTGTCAATATCTGATATGAGGATGAGGAACAGGATGGGAGCAAGTACTGTGCCTTGTGTAACAGCTTTCACAGTAGCTGCCTCAGACTTTACTCTGTTGACTACTACTCTTGTGTTCTACATGTTAGGAAATTATAGATCCATCTACCAACTTTTCCTGTTATTCCTTTATCACGCATTTTGTGTGCTATTACACCATGGTCACACTTGTCAAAGGCTTTTGCAAAATCTGTGTATATAACATCTGCATTCTGTTTATCTTCTAGAGCATCCAGGACCTTGTCGTAGTGGTCCAGTAGTTGGGACAGACAGGAGCGGCCTGCTCTAAACCCATGCTGTCCTGGGTTGTGCAATTGATGGGTATCAAGATGGGTGGTGATCTTGCTTCTTAGAACCCTTTCAAAGATTTTTATGATATGGGACGTTAGCGCAATTGGTCTGTAGTTCTTTGCTATTGCTTTACTGCCCCCTTTGTGGAGCGGGGCTATGTCTGTTGTTTTTAGTAGCTGCGGACGATCCAGTGTCCATGCTTCCTCTCCATAAGATGTTAAAGCATGGGATAGGGCTTCTGCAGCTCTTGATGAACACTGAGTTCCATGAGTCTGGGCCTGGAGCGGAGTGCATGGGCATGTCATTTATTGCCTTTTCGAAGTCATTTGGCGTCTTGATGATGTCAGAAAGGCATGCGTCTGTCAAGTTCTGTGGCACTCTCATAAAAAAATCATTTAGGTTTTCGATTTTCAGTCTGGTTAGTGGCTCGCTAAAGACTGAGTCATACTGGGATTTAAGTAACTCACTCATTTCCTTGCTGTCATCTGTGTAGGACCCATCCGGTTTAAGTAGGGGCCCAATACTGGTTGTTGTTCTCGACTTTGATTTTGCATAGGAAAAGAAATACTTAGGGTTTCTTTCAATTTCATTTATGGCTCTTAGTTCTTCCCGTGTCTCTTGATTCCTATAAGATTCCTTTAGTTTTAATTCGATGTTTGCTATTTCTCTGACTAGTGTCTCCTACGTATTTCAAAGATATTGGCCTCCTGTAGCCGCTCCGTTATTCTGTGCCTTCGCCTGTATAGGAGCGCTCTCTCTTCTAGTTTGCATCTTCTCCTTTTCCTTAAGGGAATTTGCCTTGAGCAAACCTCAAGTACTACAGAGTTAATTTGTTCTAGACATAGGTTGGGATCCGTGATGCTTAGGCAATCTTCCCAGTTTATATCATTTAGGACTTGGTTTACTTGGTCCCACCTTATGTTTTTGTTATTGAAGTTGAATTTGAGAAAGATCCCTCACGGCTGATCACATTTTGTTGATCTGGGGCTCCCCGCATGCATGTCTGGACCTCTATTATGTTGTGATCTGAGTATATTGTTTTTGATATGATGACATTTCGTATCAGATCATCATTGTTGGTGAAGATGAGGTCCAGCGTATTCTCTAATCTTGTGGGCTCTACTATTTGCTGGTTTAAGGTGAACTTGAACAAACACCACCTTATCTTAGCTGAGACTTCAACATCAACCTTGGCCTACCAGATGACCAGCCAGTAACCGATTTCATCAACAATATGAACAACAACTTCTCATACCAACAATAACAAAACCAACCAGGCTTACTGAGACGAGTGCAACCATAATCGACCATATATGGACCAATATCCTAGCCCCCCTTAAATCGGGGATAATAACAGACAGCACCACAGACCACTACCCCACCTTCCTCTTAATAAACATTAGTAAACCGCCCCTGGAATACACCAAAGTTTCATTTCGACTCATGACCAGGTATCAATAAATAACTTCATAACAGAGCTAGAGACGGTTGACTGGGCTATATAATTCTCAAATGCCAAGGGTATCAATGAGTGGACAGACAACTTTCTTAATAAATTCATAGACTATACAACATTGTCCTATAAAAATGAAACAGATTACTAATAAACGGCTAGTGCTCCCATGGCTAACTAACAGCTTACTAAAATCCATTAACAAGAAACATCAATATGAGAAGCAATATAGACGGGGATTCATACATAAGGAGTTTGTTAAACACTATTCATCAGTTCTCACCAAACTAATAAAAAAAGCCAAACATTGTACTACTCCAGCAGATTCACTGAAACAAGAGGATATATAAAAAGACCTGAAAACACTCTCACAGATTATGGGCACCCACAAACTGAAAAAAAACTAGGATATTGTCCTAACTAAACCAAACGAAACACCACTACAGCCTATTGATACAGTAAACAAGATAAATGACTTCTTCTTAACCATAGGATCAAATCTTGCCAGTAAAATCCCAGATAACAATGCCCGAGCAAGTGATTACCTAGATGGGAATTTCCCATCCTCCTTACATCTTGCACCTACTGAACCCACTGAAGTCACCATGATAATCAAGTCACTTAAAATAAATCAGGGGATCTGTCTCAAGTTCCACCCTTAATATACAAACGAGCCGCTCATGTCCTTTCATATCCTATTTCATTACTTTTTAACAAATCATTA
>WNWK01041636.1:0-16355 GCA_009830355.1 Cherax destructor | reverse complement strand
AAAGTGCGAGGGTACAGGATGTGTTTGTGGCCATGGCTCGGGTGGGCCATGCTCTGCGAGGGAGAGAGGAGTAGACCTTGTTGACTCTAGGCTGCCTGGACGAGAAGTGAGAGGGAGGCAGGGGTGTCGCAGACTGACATGGGGTATGCCTACAGGCTTGCCCTCTGGCGGAAACTATGGGAACTAGCATGGCACGAAATATGAACTCAGGTGGCAGACAGCATGGCTGTCTATGCAGACATCAAGGCTGTCTACAGACTGTTCAACTGCCTCCCAGCATACATAAGGAGGATTACCAATAGACCCCTGGCTGTCTTCAAGCAGGCACTGGACAGGCACCTAAAGTCAGTACCTGACCAGCCAGGCTGTAGTTCATACGTCGGACTGCGTGCGGCCAGCAGTAACAGCCTGGTTGATCAGGCTCTGATCCACCACGATGCCTGGTCACAGACTGGGCCACAGGGGCGTTGACCCCCGGAACTCTCTCCAGGTAATAGCACAGGATTTCTTGGGTTATCCTAGGTAATTTACACTATGTATGATAACTGTACTTATGTGTACCTGTGAGAGAGAGATGGACAGTCAGACAGATACAGTGGACCCTCGGTTAGCGGCCGTAATCCGTTCCAGGAGCTAGGCCTTTAACCGAAATAATATTCCCATAAGAATTAATGTAAATACATACAATTAATCCGTTCCAAACAAAAATATTCACAAAAAAATATTTTTTTTAACAATTAAATCAGTATTACATACCTTTATTGAAGACTAATGCTGGCTTCTGGAAGATAGGGAAGAGGAGTTAGTTTTTGGAAGGGGAATCCCCCTCCAAAAGAACTTCAGGTAACAAGTCCCTCTCTGGGGTTACTTCCCTTCTTTGTCTTTTAATGCCACTAGGACCAGCTTGATAGACTAGACCCCTGTCTAGAGAAATAACTGTCAAAGATTGCTCTGTTTCTGGCACCTCTTTAACATTTCCCTGAAGTGGGACAAGGTTTTGTCACTAAACATGTTGCAGATATGGCTTGTTTCAGCTTGGTCAGGATGGTGTTTTTCAACAAATGTCTGGACCTTAGTCAACATAGAACAAATTTCCTTAATCTCTGCAGAAGGCACCTACTTCTCTTCCTTTTCCTCCTCCTCCTTTTCTGAAGCAATTTCCTTAACTTCGGTCTGATGAAGTTCCAGTTCCAGCTGTTGCAGCTCTTCAGTGGTTAGCTCTACCCTGTGGTCCTTCACCAACTCTTCCACATCCTCACCACTCACCTCCAACCCCAGGCTGTTCCCCAATGCCACAATATCTTCCACAACAGGCACAGGGTCGTCAGGGTCAGCCTCAAATCCTTCAAAATCCCTCTTTTCAACATAATCCGGCCACAATGATCTCCAAGCAGAGTTCAAAGTCCTGGTAGTCACTCCCTCCCAAGCCTTACCTATAAGGCCTATGCAGTTGTAGACATTGAAGTGATTCTTCCAGAACTCTCAAAGGGTCAATTCAGTGTCTGAGGTCATTTCAAAGCACTTCTGAAACACTGCTTTGGTGTACAGTTTCTTGAAGTTAGAAATGACCTGCTGGTCCATGGGCTGGAGAAGAGGAGTGGTGTTAGGTGGCAAAAACTTCACTTTTATAAATTTGAAGTCCCTAGACATTTGGTCTTCCAAGTCTGTAGGATGTGCAAGAGCATTGTTCAGTACCAGGAGGCACTTGAGTCCCAAATTGTTATCCTGAAGCAATTTTTTCACACTTGGGCCAAGCACATCATCAACCCAATCTTTGAAAATTGGCCTTGTAACCCATGCATTTTGATTTGATTTCCACATTACACACAATCTTTTCTTGTGGACATTGTGTTGCTTGAACACTCTGGGAGTTTCAGAGTGATACACGAGTAAAGGCTTCACTTGGAAATCCCCACTTGCATTACACACACAACCCGCACATATAAAAAAAGAGAGGAGCTTACAACGACGTTTCGGTCCGACTTGAACTATTTACAAAGTCACACTAACACAAAGGACAGGTAGAAGGGGTATTTATAGGCAGGCAGACAGGGGAGGCCGCAAGAAAGTGGTGGAGGGGTAATAATGGAGGTAGTAGTGGTAGTGGTAGTAGTAGTAGTAGTAGTGGAGTCAGTCATATTCTATTAAAGGAGCACTGCAATGAAGCTAGCGGCCCGCATAGGGTAACGAAAAGAACACAGAGGGGGAAAAAAATGAAAATAAAGAAGGACAAATACAACATGAGTTAGCCTGTCTTTCATAGGCTTGTGTCCTGGCAGTGTCTTTTCCTCCTCCGTGATGTAGGTCCTGTTGGGCATTTTCTTCCAAAACAGACCTGTTTCGTCACAATTAAACACTTGTTGGGGTTTCAGATTTTCACTCTTTATGTAGTCCTGAAATTGAGACACAAACTTTTCAGCAGAATGTTTGTCTGAACTTGCAGCCTCACCATGCCTTACAACACTGTGTATGCCACTACGCTAATTAAATCTCTCAAACCAGCCTTTGCTGGCCCTAAATTCACTACCAGCAGCACTTGTTCCAGGAGTTTTCTTCACAAGATCTTCATGCAAATGCCTTGCCTTCTCACAAATAACAGACTCCACTACACTGTCTCCCACTATTTCTTTTTCTTTAATCCACAATAACAATAACTTTTCCATTTGTTCCATTATTGGTGACCTTTGTTTCGTAAGCACATTTACTCCTTTGGCAGTAATAGCACTGGATTTTTTGGGTTATCCTAGGTAATTTACACTAATCATTAAGGGACTATTAGGACTTTGTACTGACTCATGATCATTATAGCTTTGACTGGCAGCATACACAAAGTTATTGCTTGAATTTACTTGAGACATAATTGCAGAAAAATGAACAGGAATTTAAAAGAACAAGAAAATTATACAGCACACTATAGCTTAATTGGAAATGACGATAATTAACTATTCTGCATAAGTAATAAAAATTGCACAATACACATTATTGGTGACCTTTTGGAAATTGACTTGACAAGAAAAAATAACACTTTTATATTCAACAAGTCTTACTTTAAGTTGAATTAACTTCAAGTTGAGTTGTCTTTACTTTCAAAATCAACAAAGAATTGCAACAAAAAAAGAATAATTCAATGCAAAACAATGAAATAAAAATCAATAATTCTTATGCAAAGAGCAACAATCTGATGAAACAAATCATCAAAAGGAGAGAATTGCACAAATCAATTAAAATATTCACTGACAACAATCGAAATAAAGTTACTTCTTAAATCACTGAGAAATCGTGCATCTCCAAACTCGAACATTTATGTAAGTGTATTTTCGTAAGTGCTGTTGCAAGTGTATTTTTGGGGTCTGAAATAGACTAACCTACGTGACATTATTTCTTAAGGAAGTAAATTCTTTCGGTAATGGCACTTGAGCAGCATTCTGGAACGAATTTTCGGCGAAAACCGAGGGACCACTGTACTACAAAAGTTAAATTGCACAAAATCAGTTGCAGAAATTATCACTAACAATACTGTAGCCCCTAAATATTTACATGAGATAAGAAAGACTCCATTCTCTAATTAGCAATTTTACTTATTATTGCTCACACCAGTGAAGGTCCTCTTTAAGGGGGGCTCCTTGACGAGGTAAAGAGGCTATCGGTCTGAGGAATTGGACCTCTTGGTCTTCTTCCTCAGACCGAACCTAATTACCCCCCAATCCCCCCTCCCTTTTCCCATTTTCCCCATCCTCCCTTTTCCCTTTCCTTCCTCCTCCTCCTCCTCCCTCCCTTATTTCCTTCCCATTTTTCTCCTGGGAGCTTCCCTCCACAGGCATTCTAGTTCCTAGGTAGGGGAAAGGGTAACGTGGTCTACCCCTTTCCGTTGAGGTTCTTGGCGGTGGTGTAGTTTGCCGTGGAATCTGGATCGCCTGGGGATGCCCCTCTCTCTCCGGTCTCCCGGGGGGTGGCTTTGTGTATCTTTCAGGTGACGGGTGTATCTCTGGAGGCCACCTTTCGGATTCCAGGGTTGGTGACTGAAGGAGGTATGCTTTGTGGTGGATATCCGGCCGCCCTCTCTTTTGTCTGCCGAGGTAGCTCGGTGGATGTGAGGTTGCTATCCCAGATCGCTGGTTTACTGGCGTGAAGGGTAGGGTATGGCATGGGTTCCATGCAGCATCTGCCCTACTTGTGGTGTTGAGGTCCTCTTGGGCGCAGAGGGTGATTTACGCCCCTCTCATTCCTCCTAGGAGCTATTCCTCCACGTTCCCCCATTTTTTTATTCTTTTATTCTCTTCTTTCTTATTTTTTCTTAAAAACAAAAAGAAAGAAGAAACCTAACCATGGATGCCCTAGCCCGTGAACCAAACCATGGATGCCCTAAACTGTGAACCTACCCCCGGGCCCCTTCTTGATACTGCACCCAGTAATGACCCTGCCTCGTTAATGGACAACTCTTTAGACATCTCTAATACCCCTGTACCTCTTGCTGGTGCCGGTTCGTCACCTGCTTCAGGTACCGGGGTTCCGACTGGCCCTTTTGACACGTCTGACCTTCGCTCTTCTCTGCCCTTGATTCCGGCTTCTCCCTCAACGGTGCAGTGATTTTCGGATCTCTCGCCCATCACACATCGGACCACCCCCAGTCCCACATTCAAATGACCAAGACCCTTACATGACGATTCGACACTTCCTTCTCATTCATCTAAGAAATTACCAGCTCGTCACGTCACGCACTCTCCTTAAACACTTTGTTTCACACTACTCAATGGACAAAGTTTTTTCTCTAAGACCAACTACTCCAACTACCTATCTTTCCAATCATAGTACAGTGGACCCCTGTGTTTCGTAAGGTTCTTATTTCGTAAACATCGTGTTTCGTAAGCTTTTTTCGATTTCGAGAATCGTAAACTGGCTCGTGTTTCGTAACGTATTAGACCTGTCCGCCTGCTCCGCGCCTGCGCAGAACGCAGGATGCCCGCCAGTGAAGCGTTGTTTACCATTGAGAGAACATTACCCAGCGCCCTCTTTCAAACATTCACAATACATTTGGTGTCTTTTTTGGTGGTTTAGTGACTGTCACTGTGAAATAAGTCACCATGGGTCCAAAGAAGCTTCCTAGTGGCACCCCTGTGGTAGCATTCATGCAGTGAGTGTATCATTCATGCAGTGAGTGTACCAGGCATGCAGGGAGTTTTGCAGGCATGCAGGGAGTGTAGCATTCATGCAGGGAGTTTAGAAGGCATGCAGGGAGTGTAGCATTCATGCAGGGAGTTTAGCATTCATGCAGTGAGTGTAGCATTCATGCAGTGAGTGTAGCAGGCATGCAGGGAGTTTAGCAGGCATGCAGGGAGTTTAGCAGGCATGCAGGGAGTTTAGCAGGCATGCAGGGAGTGTAGCATTCATGCAGGGAGTTTAGCATTCATGCAGTGAGTGTAGCATTCATGCAGTGAGTGTAGCAGGCATGCAGGGAGTTTAGCAGGCATACAGGGAGTTTAGCATTCATGCAGGGAGTTTAACAGGCATGCAGGGAGTGTAGCATTGATGCAGGGAGTTTAGCATTGATGCAGGGAGTTTAGCATTGATGCAGGGAGTTAAGCATTGATGCAGGGAGTTTAGCAGGCATGCAGGGAGTTTAGCAGGCATGCAGGGAGTTTAGCAGGCATGCAGGGAGTTTAGCAGGCATGCAGAAAGTTTAGCAGGCATGCAGGGAGTGTAGCATTCATGCAGGGAGTTTAGCATTCATGCAGGGAGTTTAGCATTGATGCAGGGAGTTTAGCATTGATGCAGGGAGTTTAGCATTCATGCAGGGAGTTTAGCATTCATGCAGGGAGTGTAGCATTCATGCAGGGAGTGTAGCATTCATGCAGGGAGTGTAGCAGGCATGCAGGGAGTGTAGCAGGCATGCAGGGAGTGTAGCATTCACGCAGGGAGTGTAGCAGGCATGCAGGGAGTGTAGCAGGCATGCAGGGAGTGTAGCAGGCATGCAGGGAGTGTAGCAGGCATGCAGGGAGTGTAGCAGGCATGCAGGAAGTGTAGCAGGCATGCAGGGAGTGTAGCAGGCATACAGGGAGTGTAGCAGGGAGTGGGGATTCCCCTTCGTAGAGGCTGAAGAATTCCTCCCCCAACAAGTGTTTAATTGTGATGAAACAGGCCTGTTTTGGAAGAAAATGCCCAAGAGGACCTTTATTACTCATTACCCTATCTTCCAGATGCCTGCAAATCTTCAATAAAAGTAAGTAAATGTATATATATATTATTTTTAATTATTTTGTATGTGAATATTTTTTTGTGGAACGGATTAATTGTATTTACATTGTTTCTTATGGGAAATAATGGTTCGAATTTCGTAAACTTCGTGTTAAGTAATAGCTCCTGGAACGGATTAATTACGATACTCGGGGGTCCACTGTATTGGTAAAGCTCTCCTACGCCATGTAGGTAAAGATATTTCATTTCACGCTCTCAAGAGCAGCACTCGTATCATCACGGTCCAGAATGCTGGCCAAGCTCGCGATCTTTCTCTTCTTACGACCATAGATACTATTCCTATCACTATTGACAAGCATCATTCTCTCAATTCTTGTAGTGGTACTGTCATTTTACCCCACACCATTGTCCAACAGAATTTCCAGACATGTGGTGAGGACATTTTGGAGCAGCTTGAGCTCCAAGAACTCCTTATCCTTAAAGTTGACACTTTTGTCCTCCCTGCCAATAAGCGAAGACGTTATCCTTGCAATATAGCTCGTTTAACATTTGATTGCCATGATCTCCCACCTTCGGTCTACATTGCAGGTCAACGTTTACAAGTTCGAAAGGTGACCGTCTATGGTCTCCCAGATTGTCGCTCACACTACTCCTCCTTTCATCTCTAATGTGGTCCCACATCCTGCATCTATGACTCCCAAAACGCTGGAGGCTATTGCAGGATTTATTGCAGAGACTGAAACGTTGATGGACACTGCTCCACCTCTGGTTCCTCCTCATCTCTCTTCTCTGTCTATACCCCTCCTTCCTTCACAGCGTCCCCCTCCTTCTCTGATTACAAGTTTTCCACTGCCTCCACACGTGGACTTTTCTAACCCTAGTCCATAGATACCTCTAACTTCGACTTATATCTTTCTCTCCATACATCATGGCGTATTTGCAGTGGAATATCCGAGGCCTCAGGGGTAACCGGGGTGAGCTTCAGGTGTTGCTCTCCCAGTTTTTCCCTGTTGATTTCTGTTTGCAAGAACCCAAATTGCAATCCTCTGTTATCCGGCCCTTTTCAGGCTATGATTTGTTGTATTCATCGGATCCTTTTTCCGATGGAACCTTTAACGAAAGTGCTCTTTTTATACGCACTGGTGTTCCATACCATCAGCTCTATGTTCATTCTTCTCTACATTACACCGCAGCCCGTATCCACTTGAATAAGTGGTATACACTCTGTTCTTTATATCTCTCCCCTTTGCTAGCTAGCATTGTCTATCCCAGATGTTGATTTTCTGGTTTCTTCCTTGCTGCCACCCCTTCTATTACTTGGTTATTTTAACGCACACCATTTTCTTTGGGGAGGGTCGCACTGTGACTCCCGTGGCGTTCAGTTGGAGGCATTTCTTGCTTCTCTCCCCCTCAATGTTTTAAATACGGGTACTCCTACCCATTTTGATCCCCGAACTCATTCTTTCTCCTGCATTGATCTTTCCATCTGCTCTTCATCAACTGTCCTTGACTTCACCTGGTCTGTCCTCCCGGACTTGCATGATAGCGATCATTTCCATATCATCCTTAGGTCCCCTTCGTGTTCTCCACCTCCTCGTAGCCAACGCTGGCAATTTGACCGGGCGAAATGGGACCTTTACACACATCTTACTGCCTTTCATGAAGTTCCTTCCTCGTCCTCCATTGATGAGGTTTTACATCTCTTTTCGTCCTCCATCTTCACGGCAGCTTCACATTCTATCCCCCAAACCTCAGGCAAGCATTCTCAGAAGTGCGTGCCTTAGTGGTCTCCTGCTTGTGCTCGGGCAGTACATTTGAAACGCGCTGCATGGGGTAGGTATCGGTATAACAGAACCACAGAGAGACTCCTTGATTTTAAGCAGAAGAGAGCAATTGCTCGCCATGTCATACGTGACGCTAAATGCACTTCCTGGCGAGATTACGTTTCTATGGTCACTTCGGCTTCCTCAATGAGTGCAGTCTGGAAGAAAGTGTGGAAATTGAGTTGTAAATTCTCCCCCGACTCGGCTCCTGTTCTTCAGGTTGCCGGTGTCGATATAGCACACCCTCTTGCCGTTGCCACTGAAATTGGTAATCATCTGGTCCGCATTTCTCAGGGGCTCCATCTATGCCGCTCATTCCTTTCTTCTAAGTCTGCCAGCGAGTTAAAGCCCTTAGATTTTTCTTCTCTCAGAGAGGAATCTTATACATAATGCGCCTTTTACCCCTCAAGAACTGGAGGCAACACTCTCTGCTTGCCGATCATTGGCAGCTGGGCCAGACGGCATACATATTCATATGCTACAACATTTACATCAGTCTGCTCTTACTGTCCTCTTACGACTCTTTAATCTTATATGGTCGCAAGGAATTATTCCTCAACTGTGTAAGTCTGCTATTGTTCTCCCTTTTTGCAAATCGGGTACTAAGGGACATGATACCTCCCACTTCCGTTCCATCGCTCTTACCAGTGCAGTTTGCAAGGTGATGGAACGTCTAGTTAATAGACGTTTGATGTGGTATTTAGAGACGCACAGTAGTCTCTCCACTAGTCAATATGGCTTTCGTAAAGGCCGTTCTGCCATTGACCCCTTACTGACCTTGGATACATATATTCGTAATGCTTTTGCCAATAACCACTCGGTTATTGCCATCTTTTTCGATCTTAAGAAGGCTTATGACGCAACTTGGAAGTACAGTGGACCCCCGGCTAATGAACACCTCAGAAATCGTACAATTATGTAAGTATAATATTGTAAGTGCTTGTGGAAGTGTATTTTTGGGGTCTGAAATAGACTAACCTACGTGACATTATTTCTTAAGGAAGTAAATTCGTTCGGTAATGGCACTTGAGCAGGCTTCTGGAATGAATTTTGTTCGTTAGCCGGGGTCCACTGTATTATATCTTGACCCAGGCCCACTCTTTAGGCCTCCGAGGCAAACTACCATTTTTCCTTAAGGCCTTCTTAACACTTTGACTGTCGCAACCCTCAATCCTAAGTGCCATTATGTTGTCGCAAAATATTAAAAAAAAAAAAATTCCTATCAAAATGTTAAGATTATTTTTCTGATTGTTTAAATCCCCCCAAAAAAATTTTGCGATCAGTACTTACCGAGATATAGAGCGGTAAAGTTGGCAAAAAATGAGCCGCGTATGGCAACAGCGGCGATTGCCGCTCACCCGGTAAACTTTGGTTTACTTCCTTTCGTAGGTTTCTTGTTTTTTTCACTATTTTATTTTTTTACGTAACTTATGTGGCCTGTGAGACCAAAGTAAGGTGCAATGTATATATATACACTCGTTGTATGCAACACAATAATTGCACAAACATTAGTATCATTATATTGTTTACAAAACTTGTTTACACCAACCAACAATAAAAAATATTGTTTATTACTATTGTTCTATAATATATATATACACATATATAATGACTGGACACTTTCCATCAACTGCAATTAGCACTTCAAAGCTCCAAGCTATGTGTGTGTGTGTGTGTTTGTGTGGACATCTAAATTTGCTGAGTCAGGGTAAGGCAGCTGTCAAAATGACATATTATACCATTACTCACCACCCACACACTGCCTGTCAACCTGTCAACACAAAAGGGGACCCATGTCCTCTTCCCCACAACCTCCTTCCTTTCCTTCATACCTACCTTCCTAGCTTCCTTTCTTCCTTCATTCCTTCCTTTCTTTATGCCTTCCTTTCTTACATATTTCCTTCCTTCCTCTCATCTCTTCCTTCCTGCCTTCCTTTCTTCCTTCATTCCTTCCTTTATTTCTTCCTTCCTTTCTTACTTCTTTTGTTCCTTCCTTCCTCTCATCTCTTCCTTCCTTCCTTTCTTTCTTTCTTTCTTAATTCCTTCCTTCTTCCTTTCCTCCTTCATTCTTCTTCCTTCCACTCATCTCTTCTTTCCTTCCTTCCTCTCATCTCTTCTTTCCTTCCTTCCTTCCTCTCATCTCTTCCTTACTTTCTTTCTTCCTTCCTTCCTTCTGGTATCCTGGGCATTACTTTCTTTCGTGGGAATACTATCCAAGATACGGTACTATGTTCCACAACCAGCTCTCCTTACCCTATATCACTCACTCATTTACCCCTACCTCACCTATGGAATCTGCGCATGGGGCTCTACATCAATAACTAATCTCAGACCACTAATAACACAACAAAAGGCAGCAGTTAGAATGATAACACATTCACACTCCAGACAACATACTCCACCAATTTTCAAAAATCTAAACTTACTCACCATACAAGACATTCATACTTTTTACTGCGCCTACTACATACATAGAACACTCTATGCAAATATTAAATACCCACCACTCAAACTTCTCCTTACCAATTTTAACAGGACACATGACCATAACACTAGACACAGATCACTCCTCGATGTTCCCCGTGTCCATCTAACACTATGTAAAAACTCAATGCATATAAAAGGCACGAAAATTTGGAATTCATTACCTGTCATTGCCAAAGAAACCCTGCCTGTACCCCAATTCAAAAAGATGCTAAAAAACCACCTTCTCACCCAAACCTAAATGCTCAATATCAAACATTCCTAACAAAGTAGAATAATCACTTAAATGTAAAAACCTGATTACTCACTTAAATGTAAAAATCTGTTATGAATAATACATACATTGATATGTTCAACTTATATTCAAACTTTATAACATAGATACACAATTATACTTATTATATACATTATCAACCATAATTTTTTGCCATGTAGTCTAAGTAGTCCTATGAATGCCCGCAATGCGCAGCATATTAGGGGCTTTTGGCATATACATCTCTTTTATACCTATGTATCATGTAAACCAAACAATGTATCTTTGTACCATGTCTAAATAAAGTATTATTATAACTCCTCAAAACCATGAAATTTATCTTCAGAGACACTTCCATCTGTGTCAGATAATTCTTACCACTAGGCATGCTGAACAAGGACTACTGAAATGGCATTCCCACAATGCACCACTGGCTGCCCGATTTTTTTTATACTGCGCACACTGACCACACAGACCCATTCTCTCACATGTAGGCCTACCAGCTTTCTCCTGCTTGATTTGAGGCCGCTAGAATTTAGGCGTATAGATATGTCCGAAACAGTGGCTCATAAGACGTATATATACGACCGAAACAGTCAAAGGGTTAACTGAAAGACATTTCCGTGTCCAGGTTGGTAATGAGCTTTTTCTGGAATTTGTCCAAGCTGAAGGTGTCCCCCAAGGTTGTGTTCTGAGCACAACACTCTTTCTGCTTGCTATAAATAATCTGGCATCTGTTCTCCCATCAAATATTTGGTCATCGTTTTATGTGGATGACTTTGCTATAGCTTGTGCATGTGCTGACTGCCACCTCATTGCAGTTTCCCTCCAGCATGCCGTCAACCGGGTTTCCAATTGGGCCACCACACACGGGTTTAAATTTTCTAGTGGCAAAACTCATCAAATTACGTTTACTAGACGTTCAGTGGTCTCTGATCATCCATTGTACCTATACGGCTCACGTATCCCAGAACGTGATACAGCCAGATTTCTCGGCCTCCTGTTTGACCGTAGATTGTCCTGGAAACCTCACATTACCTCTCTGAAGGACACTTGTCACAGCCGGCTGAACCTCCATAAAACCCTCGCACACCTTTCCTTGGGGGCGGATCGTAGAACTCTCCTTCGCCTGCATTCAGCCCTAATTTTATCGAAACTCGATTATGGTGACCAGATATATTCGGCAGCGTCCCCTGCTACTCTTTCCAGCCTTAATCCCATCCATCACCAGGGATTACGCTTATGCCTTGGTGCATTTCGTTCTTTCAAGGTTGAGAGCCTCTATGTATGAGCGAACATTCCTTCCCTGTCCGATCGTCGTGATGCATATTGCATTCGCTATTATGTTCACTCTCATGACCTCCGCAATCCTTCCATGTATAGGATTACCGAACGAATTTACTCCCTTAAGGAAAAATTTCACGTAGGTTAGTCTATTTCAGACCCCCAAAAATACACTTCCACAAGAACTTACAAAATTATACTTACATAATTGCACGATTTCCGGGGTATTCGTTAACCGAGGGTCCACTTATGTACATAGTCTATAAGTCATTAGATTAAGCTGCCCCTAATGCCATGGCACGCCAGTGGCTCTCCTTGCACTTCAATTTATGTTTGTAACTACAAATATCTTTGTACAGTTTGCAATGAAATAAAATTTAAAAATTAGTAGTAACCTGAGTGTACTACACCTGCAAAAGTAAGGCAACATTTTAGTGTAGGTATTTTCTAGTGAATCCTTCCTCAAACCAACCCAATAAAGTATGAATATTGACTTTCCAGGTTGCAAACTTGAATTATCACAAAATTTGATAATTCTCCCATATACAGGCCTCCATGTTACACAGAAATTGGGGTTAGCCAAGGTCTAATGCCTTGTCTAAGGGCAAAGGGTAAAAGTTACACAAAACACCTGTAAAACTAGGCCTCCCAGGTCTATCCCAATAGAAACAGCTGATATTAAACCATTGTTTAGTGCTCCAATGGGTTGGGGTATCAGAAGGTTCCACACAAAAATTCTGGTGTATACCAAAATACATTTATTTACTTAGATTAATAATATGTACACTCCAAACACTTCTTCACATGTCTCTTAGCCTAAACACCTCCATAACAGTACAGGAGGGGCGGGTGTCTGGGCGCCACCTCAAAACAAAACAAAGTATACCAATGGGGTCGCCGGCCGCCACACACTTCCGGTACCCATCTCTACCTATTTCCTCGGTTGACACTCTTCCTTCCAAGCCCAGACCATGTCCGAGCCCAGGGTGTGTACTGGCACACAATGAAAGTGCCTATGGCTTGAGTTAGCTACACAAAAGGGGAAAACTACATCACCAAACTTAGCTGAAAGTAGGCGCCGTCTTGCTAGTCATCCACACCATGCTCCATCCACATGCGTTCCCCCAAGCGACGCCACCCCGCTCACCACAAATATTTGGAAAATAAATCCCTAGCTGGATTTCCTTATTTCACAGCTTAAACTACTTTACATTACCTCCCAAAAAGCATAGCATATAAAATAAAAATAAAATAAAATAAAATAAAAAATTTATTTCTTTGCAAGTACTATACATATACAGTGGACCCTCGCCATTCGAATTTAATCCGTTCCAGGAGCTTGTTCTTAACGTGAAATGTTCGAAAGGCGATTTAATTTTTCCTATAAGAAATAATGGAAATACAATTAATCCGTTCCAGAAATCCAAAAATATTAAAAAATAATATATTTTAATAAATTAAGCTTCTACATAGACAAAAACATTAAATACTACAGTGCTGTACTACTAAAAGTATTAGTAAATAAATGCAAGTCTTTTTACTTACCATTATTGAAGATTGTTGATGGCATATGGAAGAGAGGGAGGAGTGAGGGAGGGAGGGGTTAGTGTTTGGAAGGGGAATCCCCTTCCAGAAGGACTTCAGATATCAAAGCCCTATCTGGGGTTACTTCTTTTCTTTGTCTTTTAATCCCACTAGGACCAGCTTGGGAGTCACTGGACACTTTAACAAAATAACTGTACACAGTCCTCTGTTTCTGGCGCCTTTTCAACATGTTCCTGAAGGACATTGTTTGGTCACTGAACATGCTGCTGTTATGGCTTGTTTGAGCTTGTTCAGGGTGGTATTTTTCAACAAAAGTTTGCAATTTATTCCACATTGTACACATCTCCTTAAACTCTGAAGAAGGCACCTTCTTCAGCCCCTCTTCCTCCTCCTTTTCCGGTGAATCAATAGCCTCAAATCTGGTCTGATGCTCTTCCATTTCCAGCTCTTGCAGCTCTTGAGTTGTTAGCTCTACCCTGTGGCCCTGCACTAACTCTTCCACATCCTCGCCACTCACCTCCAACCCCATGGACTTGCCCAATTCCACAATAGAGTCCACAACAGGCACAGGGTCGGCAGGGTCAGGGTCAGCATCAAACCCTTCAAAATCCCTCTGTTGGACACAACCTGGCCACAATGGTCTCCAAGCAGAGTTCAAAGTCTTTGAAGTCACTCCCTCCCAAGCCTTGCCTATAAGGCCTATGCAGCTGTAGATATTGAAATGATTCTTCCAGAACTCTCTAAGGGTCAATTCACTGTCCGAGGTCATTTCAAAGCACTTTTCAAACACCGCTTTTGTGTAGAGTTTTTTGAAGTTACAGATGACCTGCTGGTCCATGGGCTGGAGGAGAGGAGTGGTGTTAGGAGGCAAGAACTTCAGTTTTATAAATTTGAAGTCTTCACACAGTAGGTCTTCCATGTTTTGAGGATGTGAAGGAGCATTGTCCAGCAACAGGAGGCACTTTTTGTCCAAACACTTTTCCTGTAGGTATTTTCTCACACTGGGGCCAAACACTTCATGGATCCAGTCACTGAAAAGGTGCTTTGTGACCCATGCATTCTGACTAGCTCTCCACAAGACACACAATCTACTTTTGACGACATTGTGTCTCTTGAACACTCTGGGATTTTCTGAGTGATACACTAGTAAAGGCTTTAATTTAAAATCCCCACTAGTATTACTACACATAGGCTTGTGTCCTGGCAGTGCCTTTTCTTCCTGAGTAATTGTTTTATAATTGTAACTACCAATAACATTGTACACTTGTAACATGCATTGAAATAAAAATTATTATTATTATTATTATTATTATTATTATTATGTAATGTAGGTCCTGTTGGGCATTTTCTTCCAAAACAGGCCTGTTTCGTCACAATTGAACACTTGTTCAGGTTTCAATTTTTCAGTCTTTATGTAGTCCTGAAACTCGTTTATGAATTTTTCAGCTGCATGTTTGTCTGAACTGGCAGCCTCACCATGCCTTACCACATTATGTATGCCACTACGATTTTTAAATCTCTCAAACCAGCCTTTGCTGGCTTTAAATTCACTACCATTACAATCAGCACTGGTTGCAGGCATTTTCTTTACAAGATCGGCATGCAAGTTTCTTGCCTTTTCACAAATGATTGACTCCGACACACTATCACCCGCTAACTCTTTATCCTTGATCCACACCAGCAACAACTTCTCAATCTCTTCGATTATTTGTGGTCTATTTTTGGCTCGCACAGTAACACCTTTTGCAACATCAGCTTGCTTAATTTCTTCCTTCTTAAGCAGGATAGAAACGATAGTTGACCTGTTTTTGCCATATATCCTGGCAAGATCACACAATCGCACACTCTCGTATTTTTGTATTATTTCCTTCTTCATTTCTACGGTGTTTCTCACTTTTATCAGCCCAGGGTACCACTAGAACTTTCTTGGGACCCATGGTAGCTTATTTCACAGTCGCACTTAATGAACAAACTCCAAAAATTATAATTAAGTGTGAAATGTCTGGGGAAGCATGCAGGGTATTGTTCTCTTGAGTGTAAACAACGCGGGACTGGCTCTCCACACCTGCGCGGTGAGGCACCCAAGCGCCTGGGCGGACAGGTCACGAACGTATCTCGTTCAATTCGCGAAAAATTGTTCGCATGACGATATCAAATTTCTTGTACTAATGAGGGTTTGTTTGACTGCCGAGCCGTTTGAAAGGGGGGGCCCACTGTACAGGGACCCCCGGTGTTCGTCCTGCTCAAAACACGCCCTTTTTTGTAAGTTTATTTTTTTAAAAGCTTTTTTAAGTGTAGTTTTGGGGTCTAAAAGGACTAGTCTACTTTATATTATTTCTTAAGGGGAAAAAATTCGGTTGGTAATGGCACTGAACAGCAAATTTTGTTACAAAAAAGGACGGGAAAACCGGGGCCACTGATATTGGAGTTACAATCATAAAAATGAAATGCAAGGAGAGCCACTGGCATGATGGCTGTGGAAACTTTTTTGTCACTAAAGATTCCCAGGGTGGGGGGGCCAGGGTTTACACACCGAGGATCGGCCCCCCGGAGTTTTTTTCCCCCACACCCAACAAACATACGCACAACCCGGCTGGGTGACGGTGACTATTGTGTATATATTTAATTGATAGATTTATCCACCTAGGAACACCCAGGCAAGTTTGTACAGCTAGAGACTAATAGTAGGATTATTAAGGCAACGTTAGGTAAAAGTGGGTTTTAGCACCCTAATATAGGTAGAAGGCCTGAATAGGCAAGCATTAGGTTATGTT
>WNWK01041635.1:0-16355 GCA_009830355.1 Cherax destructor | reverse complement strand
GGTTTTGACAGGTCTGGATGTTCTTGTCTACCCTTTAGGTGGTATGCCTGGCAATAAAAGTTATGCACTGTTTTCCCTGAATTGATGAGTGGACATTTCATGGGAAAAAACTTACGGGAGGGGATTTTGCATTTTCCTTTTTTCATAGGGCACGGCATTTTAGGGGTGAAAAATTGCTTTCCCCATCTTTTTCCCCAGTTTTTTTGCCTGCGATCCAAGGTTTTAAATTTTCACATGGCCTGGTTTCCATTTGCCCGGGTTTTTTTTGTGACGTTTTCGATTCCTTTTTTTGGGTTTGTGTTCCGTCTGTTTTATCTTCAACTCTAGGCTGACTGGACCCTTCACGTTTTGGTAGTTTATCTTCAGTATTTGGGGGGCACCCCCCCTGTTTACATCCACCGGTATTGCTATTTGGACTATTTTTTGGTGCCCTTGTCTACACCGTTTCCCTATCTTTTCATCCTGACCCCCTGCCCCTCTTCGGGTCAATCATTTTTTTCTCCATTCATCAGTTTCTATACCATTGAAATATCTGTCCAAAAGGGGTAGCCCCATCGGGCCCAGTTTTTTTACTTTCCCAACTGTTATAGAAGCTGTCATTTTTTTTAGAAGTCTGATTTGATGTTGTCATCTTAGCAGTTTAGAACAATAATAAAAAGAACTTCAACTGAATTTTATTGACTTAAGACTCGGGGGAGTTTGACACCAGTCATCATCTATCATCATTCTATCATGGGGGGACCAATGTTTTGGGCATCCAACAAAAAAGCAGACTCTGATGTACCCCGCCCCCGGCGGGTTACAAGTATCTTTGGCAGGAAATCACCACCACCAGATGTAGACCCAAGATGAACTTTCCAGTTGGATTATTGTCACCCGCATTGTCTGGATGGATAAAATTAATGAATTCAGAGACTACTCATTCAGAAATGTTCAAGTTTGTCAAAGTATTTTATCCACAGTGGTATATTACAGACCATTCTGGAAAAATCCCTGACTTTGCTCCCCGTAAAAAAAGTTTGACATTTGGGTTGGTTGGGGTTTTACAGGGGATGTGTGTAGTAATACTTATGGGGTGTATGTGTATATGTATATGTGTGTGTGGACCCAACAATTAAAATTTGCACCAATAACTCATTACAGTTGTTGGGTGTAGACTAATAGATTGCTCATTGTTTAAAATTTTGTTCATGAGTGAAACCCTTTTACAGACGTAATAAATTTATTTACATGATTCTTTATTTAACTAGTGAAAATTACCATTGTCCCTTTGTTCAGCTATAAAAATTTTTGGGGGCCCAGTCTCTGGCCCCTTTTAAAACCCTCTGTTCTGCAAATACCTTTGTAACTTGTCATGATTGTGACCATCTGAGTTCTTTCCTTTGTAACTTGCTCAGCTATCAAACTTTGAGGCCCAGCCCCGGGCCCCATTATGTCCTCTGTAATTTTTTTGACTCCCGCCCACAGGAGGGGTAGGGGTGCATAAAAAGATATAAAACTAAATGTTGTCATCTTTTAATTCAAGGGATTTTATTCCACATGGTCTCTTTTGGGCATCCCAAAAAAATTCCCCTTGTTTGATATCTCGTGTAGTTTTTGAATGCCTACACCAGGGGCGGGGGGAAATTTCCCACAGAAGTTGCATGAACCCATCCAGTGGAATGTTTTTTTGGTTAATAAAAAGGGTTTCATGACTTTTTTGTTGGTTTTTTACTGTATATTCTACTAATAGCTTCCCTGAAGTGGGATCTGTCTATTTTTTTGTATTATTTTATTTGCAAGTGTAAGTTTTTGGGGAAAAACCGCTTAAAGTTTTTGTTATTGTTTTTTTTTTTTTAAAGGCCCCAAAAACTCCACCCCTTTTTAAATCGGTCAAATCCAGTTTGAATGGTTCGGGGGTTTTCCCTTTTTTTCTTGGACAGACGAGACCCATTATAAACTTTTTAATGCCCCCTTTTTATTTTTTTTGGGGTTTCAAAAAGGACCACTGGAAGATGATTAAACAGGTAAAATATGTATGATAAAAAAAGTATAATTTTGCATCATTGTCTTAAGGGTTTGATGAAACTTTCTCCCCCCCCCCGAATTGGGGGTGATAGGCTTTTAAAATTTGGGGCCCTCAAACCCCAAAACTTTTCTAAATATTTTTTAAAAAAAGGTTAATTTATTTTTTTCCCCCAGGGCCAACATGAAAAAAACTTATCAAAGCCCTTAAGACTCCAAGTTGTTATCTTACGAAAGGGGCTTTTTCCCCGGGTCCTGGAGGGAAAATAATTAAGAAAAAATTTTTCCCCATTCTGGCCCCTTGGGGGGGACCAACAATCCCTACCAGCTTGTAAGGGGTTTTAACCCTGAAAAAAGGCTGGGGGGGAAAAAAGGGTTTTAAATCCCCAAATTAGGTTTTCCTATAACCTGGCGGGTATAAACGAGGTCTTTATATGTATTCTCCTACCGTCTCCCTGACCAAAGGCTGAAGGGTACTGGAACCCTAGTGTTTTAGCAATACCTAGGTGGCCATAGGGTGTGTCGTGTGCTAAGCTAAGAGCATGGTTTCTATAAAGCTCAATTTGCAACCCTGTGTGAACTTGCATGTTTCTTCTTCTGCTGAATAATAAGCTTAATGTGGTGCCTTCTTCATTAAAAATCTTTTATTTTCCTGAAGTAGAGCATTTACTTCATCGTAAGTTCCTCCTCAGTCACAGCCGAGGCTCGAATTGACTTAGGTGTCATCGCCCTGTCGTATTCAATTGCATCATAATTTAGCCAATCTCCCTCTCCTGCTTCCACTGATCCGTCGCTGATTGAGGTGCCACAGAGCTCTGGTTGGGGGCGTCTTTTTCTTCTCTTCAGCTGCAGTTCAACATCAGAAAATAGGGTTCAATATAAGTCTTCACCGTCCTCAGGAGAATATCCAGGATTACCCTTGGTAGCCTGGTCACGAGAGCTGTTACATGTGATGGCTGCTTGAGGGAAAAGGTCACAGCAGGGTTTCCTTGGCGCTTCCTCGTCCCGAGCTTTGGGACTTAGTTCTCCACTGCCTAGTTGTTCTTCACTGTCTAACGAAGGCCATTCCCCATTTATTTCCCCAAGCCATAGGGTTGCGCCCCCTCGAGAGGGTCTCGTCTGAAATACCTACGGAGATAGCCAATTTAGTATTCAGATTCTACCATGGCATTGTACGGTGTTCTTATAGAAGGTCAAACCCGTATCTCCACTTCAATAATATATCTACCCCGTGTGGAAATTCATCATTAGACACTGGTAGCATCAATGCGTAGTAGGAGTAGAGTCCTGACGGCTCTCAGGACAATATGTTCCTTCCCTTACATCAGCATAGAACTAAGCGTGGACTTCTTGAAAAATCCGCATCCTGGGGTCTAAGCCCTCAAAGACTCCTCCCCTCACCTTGTTTTGAAGACTGAATGCAGGCAACTTCGGGTGTCACTCTGATCTGCGCCATCCCTAGAAAAACAAAACCTTCAAGTGTGTCAAAGTCTTGTTACCGAGTAGTAACAGGTATAATTCTTAAAAATTATTTTTCATTTAGTGTAATTAGTACTGTGTTATAGGAACTAAGCATTATTTAATTAGTCTAGGTAAACTTTGAGCTCCGGCTGACTTGCCTTTCCACTTCTTATTGAGAAGGTGCCTCAAGCTGTTTTAATCCACTGAAAATTCTTGTCCCAACACCTTTATGACCATGAGTTGGAATAAGGTTTAGAAACAACAAGGGAAATTTTGAAGAACATGACTGTTTTTACCTACCAATTCCTTACGAGCTAAGAATCTGTCACCCAGATCCAGTGCTGCACAGAAAGTTATCTGGGTTTTTATCCTTACAAAATATTCTCTAAGGTCAGGGTTGTTGTAGTTCTCATAGACAGTTAAGGTCTTACTAATTTGTCAAAGTCCCTGTTCACTCACTTTTGAACCAACCATTTCTTAAACGGGAACAGTTTCTCATTTGAAACTCAGTTAAGGTCTGCCCATCCTGAAATTTTGACTTCTGAACTTTTGCCCTATATTTCTCAGGTATCATTTGGTATGCAGAAGCAATACTACCTCCTTGATTTTGTCATAGTCTGAAAATCTTCTCCTTCAAGTGTCTCTACTCTCTGGAAATCATACCTACAAGCTCGTGAGGAACTATAGGGTAGCCCATTGCTGTTTGGGCCATCTAAGGTCCTTTCTCACTGAGCAAAGGGACAAAATGTGCAGCTTTGGTTATGTTAAATGCAGCTCAGAGCTCTTGTTCTGAACCTCTAACCTTTGAATTATCTACCAGCTTCTAAAGCCAATTTTGTTTCAGCTTCTACTGACTAAACTAAGTCTTATCATATCTTCATTATCACCTTGGGTAGGCGATTCTCATAGTCCTTGATATGGAGACATGTTGCTGGTGAATTATTTATCTCACTCATGCAAGAAACCTAAAAGTATGAAGATTCAGCTAGAGCATTTATTTTATCACTTAACTCTTGCTTCCTCTCTTGGCATCCAATGGACAGTTTTCCCACAAGGTACCTAAAAGTAACACAAGTTCAATGGAAAAAATATTCAAATGGCCTCATGCATAATCACAAACAAAATGTGTTACTCAACTTTAATCACCTCTGGAGAAACAACCTATGTAAACTAACGTATGAACTTTCTGTGCCAGGTAAATTTTACAAAGTGGTATATCCACTACAGAAACATGTATTTGTATTACCCTGCCTTACGGTACATCTCGAAGAATATTATGAGTTATTTTAACAGTCAAATAACTCTCGGGTCAAGGCCCATTGTTATGTTATTTTCCATTTTGTATATGCTCATCAAAGGTTCTCACTGCATATTTCTAGTAATTATAAATTGATAAGGTGCAAGGTAAATAGTCACTTATCTATGATCGGCTGCTTTGTATCAGAAAACTTATTAGTCCCTCACCATTCTTCTAAAAGGTTATTCATCGCGTTATAAAAATAGTTCTATATTAAAGAGATAACATATATATAATATGCAGGTCTTACAATTCCCTAAACATATAAATACCATCTCCAAAACCACGTGGTTCACCTGCCACATTAACTCTCTTTTTCTTAACATTTTTTAACCATCAGTGTCTTGATACACTGGGAATAACGGGGATGGTGGCACTTATTTCCTGTAACCTATAACCACTTACCTCTGACACACCATCTGCCCAGAAACATCTCAACAAAAGCCCAGCCTCTACCACCAGCTTAACACACTTCGATAGCATCTTTTGAAGAAGTGAGGAAGAAGGAGGAGGGATCTCTCTAAGCTCATCGGCTTCCAAGGCAAAAAAATGAAAAACAAAGATATCAAACACAACACCTTACACATATCGTATCCCAATACATCTGTTACTTGGTGGACATGCAGCCATAACTATATTTAAATGTATATACATATTTAATATATTATATTAGAAAGTCAGGATTAATTCAAGCTTCTTTAAGTCTTAAGGGTGGCTAACCTCAAAACATCTAATGATTCTGGTTAATTCAATATAATTAGCAGGTATTCATGTTATGTAACATTCGTCAATACATATTAGTTCTATATTTATAACATTACATGTACCCGTAACAGTATGTAAATGTTTCTATGTTATTAATATTGTTTATGTCATATTAGATGGTGCAGTAGATGACATCAAGCTATGAGTTGATATGCTTCATCATTAACATGCCAAGTTAAGCGAATCCTCCCAAACATTCTCAAAATTAAGAAAATTTTTGGAAAAAAAAAATTTCTTCTGGCTTGATAGAGAATCTTTTTCGATCATGCTTGACAGCCAAAAGTTCAAATTTATTCAAAACTCCCGGAATTATGCTCTACAGCGAAGTTATCGTCCCGACGAATGTTCTGGTCGTGGATTCGCCCACTTTGAGCCCCCTCTTTTTGGCCAATTCCAATATTCAGTCCAAAATCCATAGCTATTTCCTAGAACTCCATTCTATCAGTGAGTACAAGAAACTGCCCATTTACCAATTTGAACCCAAAAAAATTGGTCTGAAAATGGCGATTTGGCCAATTTCACACAAATTTCAAATGATGCCAATTTCAAAATAGGGTCGAGGAATAAGCAAGAGATGAGCGTTCCTGGCACTAAAATAACATCTTCTCATTTATTAGTCACGTCTCCAGGGTTCTCTTACATTGCTTTTGCTTTCGATCTGAATTTTTATTCTACTTAAAATAAGAAGGATACTCTATTATGTATACAAGCATCACTGTAAAAACAATGGTGATACCCCGACTTGTCTTTTTCATTTGGAATGTGCTGTTCAAGTGCCAATACCAACGAATTTATCCGTAAGGAATGATGTAAAAATAGACTAGTCCACTTTTAGACCCCCAAATTACCTTTACAAGCATTTAAAAAAATAAACTACGTAAGGAGTGAGTTTAGGGACCATCGTAAGTCGGGGTACCACTGTATAAAACATATATCAGCGCACTTGTGAAGAATATTAGACTCACCAGTTGGCGTGTATTAATACGCATGGCATGATTATTCTACTCTGACAGGCATGTGAAAATCAGCATTTTCGCTACTTTGAGCTCAATTTCAAGATTTTGATGGTACCTCGGTTTCATTTAATCCGTCAGAGACATATTAGCCCGAAACAATCGTAGAATCAATTTTCTTTATAAAATAATGAAATAAATTTAATCCGTCAGAGACTTCCAAAAGTAGTTAAATAAAATATTTCAGAACTTTGGACGTTAAATAATACACAATTTAATAAAGAATACATAAATAAGACGTCACGAATATTATGACAACATGTCCTTTGTTAGTGAGGTTGTGATGTATGGAAGATGGGAGGAGGAGAAGATTGGAGTAGTATGCTAGTGTTGAAGGAATCCCTTCATGGCACTGCAGGTACAACTTCTTTTCTGGAGTTCTTCCCTTTTTCTTTGAATCACTAGGACATTGAGAGTCCATTAGACCTCTTTAGCAATAATTTGTCAGGGGATGTGTCTGGCGATTCTTTAGCACGTCCCTGGAAATGACACGCGCTTAATGTCATTGGCCTGGATTCTGTATGACACGGCCTGCAGCAGCACGTGGTTGGGTGATGTCATCACAATCACCATGCTCCACATTCCACAAATGTCATGAAGAAATCATGTAGAAGAAGGCACGCATTCTTCCATTTTAATTCCCTCATCACCTCCACTCTGAACCATTGTCCTGACCTCTGCTCTCTTGTTCCAGTTGCTGTTGAAGCTCTTGCAGATCTTCAGTGGTTAGCTCTTCCTTGTGCTCCTCCACCAACTGTTCCACATCCTCACCACTCACCTCTAACCCCAAAGCTTGCCCAATTCCACAATTTCTTCCACAACAGGCTCAGGCTCAGGCTCAGGCTCAGGGTTCTGAGGCTCAGCCCCAAAACCTTCAAAATCCCTCCCTAGGACACAGTCTGGCCACAATTTTCTCCAGGCAGAGTTCAAAGTCCTGGTAGTCACTCCCTCCCAAGCCTTACCTATAAGGTGTACACAATGCAGCATATGGAAATGGTTTTCCAAAATTCTCTTAGGGTTATGTTCATGTCTGTGGTCACATCAAAGCACTTTTGAAACATTGCTTTGGTATAGAGTTTTTAAAGTTGGAAATGACCTGCTGGTCCATGGGCTGGAGGAGAGGAGTGGTATTAGGGGGCAAGAACTTCACTTTGATGAATTTAAACTCCTCCACAATTTTCTCTACCAAGTTTGGAGGATGACAAGGAGCATTGTCCATTATCAGGAGGCACTTAAGTGGCAAATTATTGTCCAATAGATATTTCTTCACACTGGGGCCAAACACTTCATTGAACCAATCTAAGAAAATGTCCTTTGTGACCCAAGCCTTTTGTTAGACTTCACATCACACACAAGTTAGACTTGCTGACACCGCATCTGCCAAACACTGGGATTTTCAAAAGATACACTAGTAAAGGCTTCACTTTGCAATCACCACTTGCATTGGCACAAGCATCAACGTTAGCCTGTCTTTCATAGGCTTATGTCCTGGCTGTGCCTTTTCCTCCTGAGTAATGTAGGTCCTGTTGGGCATTTTCTTCCAAAACAGGCCTGTTTCATCACAATTAAACACTTGTTGGGGAGGAATTGTTCAGCCTCTAGGTACTCCTGGAATTCAGGAACATATTTTTCAGCCGCACTTTTGTCAGAACTGGCTCCCTCACCATGCCTCACAACACTATGTATGCCAGTACGCTTCTTAAATTTTTGAAACCAGCCTCTGCTGGCTTTAAGTCGCTCACTTCACTCGTTGCAGGCATTTTCTTAAGGAGATCATCATGCAACTGCCTTGCTTTTTCACATATTATTCCCTCGAAACAGTATCTCCTGCTAACTGTTTCTCGTTGATCCACACCAACAACAACCTTTCCACATTTTCCACCACTTGTGGTCTCTGTTTGTGATCACAGATGCACCTTTTGCAACAACAGCTTCCTTGATTTTACTTAAATATTTCTTATCCACAATGGTAGCGATGGTAGAATAGGGTTTACCATACAGCCTGGCCAGCTCACTGATACGCACTCCACTTTCATATTTTTCTATTATCTCCTTCTTCACTTCTATCGTACATATATTTCTGTTCCTCTTTGCCACAGGCTTAGCACTAGGATCTTTCCTTGGACCCATGGTAGCTTATTTAGCAGTTGCAAGCACTAAAAACAGTGGAATAATGACAATATACTGGTATGAATGCGTGGGTGTGGGTGGGTGGTGCTCTCGCTTGTAAACAATAGCACTGACGCTCCTGGAGTGCGCGCTCAGCTGGGCGCCAAGCGGACAGGTCCGGTACGAATGTCGGTAACCGAAGCAAACATCGTAAACCACAAACAAATTTCTTACGTTATAAATATCGGTTACCGAAAATAACGTAAGGTGATAACATCGTAAACCGAGGTACCACTGTACTGTCACTCTGACTTTTTTGGGTTATCCTAGGTTCTCTACACATATGCTGCTATGTATGATAATCTTCGTAACTGTATCTGTGTATACCTGAATAAACTTACTTACAGTTTGTGGGAAGGAAAAACAAATAACCATTCTCACAAGCAGTCTTGTTACTACTACTGTTGTGGTTCAGCAGACACCACCCGCCTTACCCACACACCACGGACCCCACCATCCCAGCATTCGTCGTATTTCATACGTGTCAAGAAGTCCTGGCTACAAGCCAGCTGTGTTTGTGAAGAATAAGAGTGAATTGTGTTTTGATCTTGAATTAACGAAGAAAACAAAGATATTAGACAAGACATAACCTGTTGACGTAATGAAGTGTTACTTTGTACACATAAAAAGATGTAAACATAAGTTTGTGTGACTGACTGACTGACTTGACTGACTGACTTGACTGACTGAATGACTGACTGAATGACTGACTGACTAACTTGACTGACTGAATGACTTGACTGACTGACTGAATGACTTGACTGACTGACTGAATGACTTGACTGACTGACTGAATGACTTGACTGACTGACTGAATGACTTGACTGACTGACTGAATGACTTGACTGACTGACTGACTGAATGACTTGACTGACTGACTGAATGACTTGACTGACTGACTGAATGACTTGACTGACTGACTGAATGACTTGACTGACTGACTGAATGACTTGACTGACTGACTGAATGACTTGACTGACTGACTGAATGACTTGACTGACTTACTGACTGACTTGCTGACTTACTGAATGACTTGACTGACTTACTGAATGACTTGACTGACTTACTGAATGACTTGACTGACTTACTGAATGACTTGACTGACTTACTGAATGACTTGACTGACTTAATGACTGACTGACTGACTTACTGACTGACTTGACTGACTTAAAGTTAGACACTCAGTTCAACCATCGACTTCAGTTCAAGAACTTCTTCTATCCACCTCAGCCCAGTAGGGCCACAGCATAACTCTCCACTCTCATCACAATCATCCACAAACACCAGCACCACAATTTAAGGTAAATACTATTATTTCTATTACATTTGTAGTCTTAAGCAGTAAAAACAACATAATACATCACGATAATGAACTACAATTACATATTCACTTTTATTTTTGTAAAATCTGTTGGTCTAAAAAAAACTTGTTTGGCTTTTTGGGGACTCCCAGGAACGTAACCCTATTTTTCCCATTAGTTCTTTTAATTATTTAACACAAAATTATCTAACACGACTTTTTCAGGAACGTAACTATCGTGCTAAATGACGTTCTACTGTAATTTGGCCAATTTCACACAAATTTCAAAATATTCCAATTTCAAAACAGGGTCCAGAATAAACAATGAAGGTATTCCTGGCACTAAAATAACATTTCCTCTGTTCGTTAGCTATGTTCCCAAGGCTTTACAGATTAATTTAATTTTGAATTTTTATTCACACAAAAAATAGATTTACTGTTAAGCATTATTGTAATAACTGTATAAATAATGTCAACGCATTTGTGAATGCATATCATACCCACCAGTTGGACGCATATTGATGAGTGACGTGATTTATTTACTCTGGAATATTGGCAAAATCTAACATTTCTGCTACTTTGAGGTCAATTTCAAGCTACAGTGGACCCTCGGTTAACGAATACCCCGGAAATCGTGCAATTATGTAAGTATAATTTTGTAAGTTCTTGTGGAAGTGTATTTTTGGGGGTCTGAAATAGACTAACCTACGTGAAATTTTTCCTTAAGGGAGTAAATTCGTTCGGTAATGGCACTTGAGCAGACTTCAGGAGTGAAGTTTTTACGAAACTCGGGGGTCCACTGTATGTCCAGTCCTGAAACCAACCAAAATCATCTCTATTTCTGTAAATATATCTTCCATTCTATCAACTGATACAAGAAATTGGGAATACAACCATAAAAGAACATCCAAAAATACACCAAAAAATTGCTATTTTAAACCAAAAACACAGTCACATTTTTTCCTCATTATGCACTGCATGGGGCAGGATTTTTTATATGGTGCACACTTACCACATAGATCCATTCTCTCATATCTAACCCCAAATTTACCACTCACAGTTTAGCTGAGTGAGCTGAGCTCATCACGTAATTCTATGGCACGGACACACACATCAAACCCATAATATTACTACACAGACAACCCTTTCAGGGTCCAGAGGCCAAGAATTTAAAAAAAAAAAATTCTTATTTTTTTTATGAAATGGAAGAGAATATTTTTCTGAAGGTAATAAAACAAAAAGTACGAAATTTGATGGAAAATTGACGAAATTATGCTCTCGCGAATTTTGATGCGTCAGCGATATTTACGCATCAGCGATTTTGCCTACTTTGACTCCCATTTTAGACCAATTACATTTTTCCAGTCGACCAAATTCTTAGCTATTTCACTAGCATTACTTCTATTCTATCGATTGAGCACAAGAAATCGCCTAGTCAACTGTTTCAACTACAAAATAAAGTGATCGGAAATTGGTAATTTAGCCAATTTAACTCAAAGTTCAAAATATTCCAATTTCAAAATAGGGTGCAGAATAAACAATGTAGGCATTCCTGGCACTAAACTAACATTTCTTCTGTTCATTAGTTACATTTTCAGTCTTTACAAATGAATTCCATTTTTATTTTTTATTCACATAATGAATTTTTATTCAAACCAAAAAATGGAAGATTTACTGTTATGCAATATTGTAATAATTGTACAAATAATATCACCTCATTTGTAAACGTATATTAGACCCACCAGTTGGCACGTATTAGATGTGTGAGGTCATTTGTTTACTCTTGAACATCAGCAAAAATTTAACATTTTCGCTACTTTGAGCTCTGTTTCAAGCCATTTCCAGTACTAAAACCAATCAAAATCATCTCTATTTCTGTAATATATCTTTCGTTCTATCAATTGAGGCCAAGAAATCACAAATACAACTATAAAAAGTATATGAAAAACACTGCAAAGTTGCTGTTTTAATCGAAAATTACGGTCTCAGTTTTTTTTCTCTCATTATGCACTGTGTGCTGCAGGATTTGTTTTATGTGGTGCACACTTACCACATAGATGTATTCTTTCATATCTAGGCCCAAATTTACCGCTCACAGCTTATTTGAGTGAGCTGAGTTCATGACGTAGAACTACGGCACGGACCCTGAAAGGGTTAAGGGGTTAAAATTCATATAATCTAAAGTAAGCTGCAACAGTTTCTCGATTTGTGTAGAACATGAAACCATCATTTATGTTATTTTTTACTAAGAAAAAGTGGTTTCAAGCCCCGAACAACTAAACTGTAACCCTTCCTCAGCTATATGTAAATTTCACCTGCTGTAAAAACATTTAATAGAAAAGTCTAAAAAACACTGCAATAATAAGTTGAAGGCCACATCATGGAGTAATTATAAACAGAGCCTCAGTAGTGTTACTCAGTAGTGTATCTGTACTGAAAAGTGCTGCAACCAAACAACTGGATAATTTACCTTAGTAATCATCAGCCATAAATTACTCTGGGTGAAAGTTTAACAAGGACACAGTACTACCCATCCACTAAGTGACTTAATGAATGAGAGATGTACACAACATGTCCTTGTTAATAAGGAATGACTGCACACAATGATGTTAGCAGTGTATGCAGTTTCCAGCTTACAATGCTAGGACAATACTCAAAATTAGTTTACTTTATTGTAGCAAGTAAAACAATGATATACAGTAGACACTAATTATTACAGGTTAATAAGTGAAAGCATTCTCCATGGGGAAGTGGAATAGAATTCTTCCTCCGTAAGCCATGCGTGTCGTAAGAGGCGACTAAAATGCCGGGAGCAAGGGGCTAGTAACCCCTTCTCCTGTATATATACTAAATGTAAAAGGAGAAACTTTCGTTTTCCTTTTGGGCCACCCTGCCTCGGTGGGAAATGGCCGACGTGTTGAAAGAAAGAAGAAGAAGAGTGAAAGCATCTCACACAACCAACTACAGTGGACCCTCCCTTTTGTCGATCTCTGTTATGCCGATTTCGGTTTTAACAGTTTTTCATCAAAATATTGGCTCCGTTTTTGTCAATGGTCGGAACCTGTCCAGTGCCCAGCGCACACACAAAGCTGCCTCCACACACATACTCAGGCAGTGTCATGTTGTTTCTCAGTGAGCGAGCATATCCTGTGAGGTCATACGAAACATTTCGTAATAATCCACTGTTTTGGGCACTTTTTTATTGTATGTGACTGCTAAATAAGCCACCATGGGCCCAAAGAAAGCTCCTAGTGCCAGTCCTTTGGTAAAGAAAGTGAGGAACACCATAGAATTAAAGAAAGAAATGAGCCTGCGATAAAGTGTACATTAACAGTGTAGCAAGTAAGTTAAGTGATATAGCGATAGAAAAATGACGACACAAAACTTAACTCCTCCACTGTTGTTTGAGGTACGTATATAGGGGCACTGAGACCAACACCACCCTCTGCCACCATCTCCTCCAAGGTAAGTGTAAATATTTCTTATTTATAAAGTGTGAATATTTCTTATTTATAAATTAAAGTTTAAATATTTCTTATTTATAAATTATGTACAGTGGACCCCCGAGTTTCGGTCATAATTCATTCCAGAAGGCTGCTCAAGTGCCATTACCAAAGCAATTTACTCCTTAAGGAATAATGTCAAGTAGGTCAGTCCATTTCAGACTCCCAAAATACACTACAAACCTTACAATATTATATTTACATAATTGTACGATTTCCGGGTGACCGAAACTCGGGGTCCACTGTCATTGTTTCAGTGTGAATCGTGGTGGTGGCTTCTGCTATATGTACAGCTTATGGTCAGTGGCCCTTATAAACCCAACAACAATAACACACTACCCCAGTCCTCACATTCGTAATGACATTTTATTCATTCTAGATTATTATTATTATAATCAAATAGAAGCCTAAACCTAGAGTATATATCATGTTTCTATGTTATTAATATTGTTTATTATATCATATTGATGAATTGTGATAGATAAATAAGCTGAAGAGCTGATATTAATGTCATATTGAAGCATTTTGATCTGCCTCCAAACAATAAACTCTCCTCCCTCTCTCCTCCTCTCCGTCTTCCATACACCAACAAGAGTCGCCAATAAAGGTAAGTGTGATGTTAAATGTTCATTTATGCATGTTATTAGTGCTTTATATTTGTTTGTCATTCTTTATGTAAATCTATATTTAACCTTTCGGGTCGGTGCCGTACTAGTCGTTTTACGAGCAGGGGTTGGTGCCGTACTAGTACGCCCAAATTCTAGCGGCCTCAATTTAAGCAGAAAACGTCTGGTAGGCATACATATGGAAAGAATGGGTCTGTGTGGTCTGTGTGCGCAGTATAAAAAAAATCCTGCAGTACACACTGCATAATGAGAGAAAAAAAACTCTGACCATTTTTTTTTATTAAAACAGCGACTTTGCAGTCGATTTTCGTATGGTATTTATTGATGTATTCTCGTTTTCTTGGTCTCATTTGATAGAATGGAAGATATATTACAGAAATAAGGATGATTTTGATTGGTATGACAATGACAAGTATCTTGAAAGTGAGCTCAAAGTAGCGAAAATGTTCGATTTTTGACGATGTTCAAGAGTAAACAAATCACACCATGCCTCCAATACACATCAACTGGCGAGTCTTATATTCATGCCAAGTCTCTGATATTATTTATACTATTTTTACAATGATGCAGTTGTATACATAACAGTAAATCTTCTATTTTTGTGAGAATAAAATTCAAAATGAAAAGCAAAAGTAATGGAACAGGGGCCTGGAGACGTGACTAATGAACAGAGAACATGTTATTTTAGTGCCAGGAATGTCTGCCTTGTTTACTCTGGACCCTATTTTGAAATTGGCATCGTTTGAAATTTGTGTGAAATTGGAAAATTGCCATTTTCTGACCACTATTTTGGGTAGATGAAATTGGTAAATAGGCGGTTTCGTGTACTCAATCGATAGAAGATATGGATTTCTAGCGAAATAGCATATAATTTTAGGAGACTGAAACATTGGAATTTGTCGAAAATAGGGCTCAAAGTGGGCAAAATCGCCGATGCGTAAGTGTCATGGCTACCGCTAACCCGAGCATAATTCCATTAGTTTTCGATCAAATTTCATAATTTTGGTGGCGTTATGATTGGAAAAAGATTCTCTATCATTTCATAAGAAAAAATTAATTTTTTTTTTCCAAAAAATTTTCGACCCCAGGAACACTTTCCTGAGAAGGCCTGTCGACCCCCAAAGGGTTAATCTCTAAAAAAAATTATTTTTGTTAATACTCCTGGGTGTCTGAAACGGATTAATTGGTTTACATTATTTCTTATGGGGAAAATGGTTTCAGTTTTCACTTGGTCTCTCTGGAATGGATTAAAGACAAAACGGAGGGTCCACTGCATTTAGATAATTCAACTGTACCAAATAAAGTCCTCACTTTATCAAACAATAATGTAATTAATCCTGTTAATTCAAACAGCCTCAATAAATGAGCTAGCTACAACATGGGAAGAATGCTATTACCAGGCTGTGCATTCATAGTTTTATAAAGCAAAGTATTAATTTTCTGTGCTAATTTGCCGACCCAGAGATTCTGTGAGGTACCAAGGTAACCTGTAAGAGCATACAGTAAGTGTACACCAGTAGTTGCAATGAAGCGTCCACGGGGAGAGAGTGGCAGAGTAGGTGTCACCATGGCGAGTGTCAACAGTTTCTAATATGTCGCCACGCAAACTCCATATCACCAGCTGGTTCTTGTTGTTGCAAGTCATGATGAATTTACCTGACACTGCTACATCCACTGCTATCACATCTGCTTCTTCATTGTGCTGCAACGTATTTTATGACATGTAAGAAAACATTTTTTTTATCAACACATTAAATTTTTTTCCAAATGGTGTAAATATGTTCAGTTAAACTGTTAAGCATTAACAGTTAGAAACTAAAGAATAATCTCCATATACCTTTTTTTATTAACATGCTGGCCATCTCCACCGGAGGGAGGAGACCCAAAAATGAAACACTTTCTGCATCATTCCACTATCACTGTCTTGCCAGAGGTGCACAGATACGACAGTTGAGATGTCCCTCCAAACAGCAAATATCCCAAACCCTTCTCTAAAGTGCAGGAATTGACTTCCACCTCCAGGACTCAAGTCCAGCTAACCGATATTCCCGAATCCTTCACAAAATATCACCCTGCTCACACTCCAACAGCATCAAGTCCCAAAAACATTTGTTTCCACTCACTCCTATCTAACACACACACATGACCTCCATATACTTATAATATGAAACTGTCAATTAAATAGAGTGCATATTTATTTTTATTTATTTTCAACAA
>WNWK01041634.1:0-16356 GCA_009830355.1 Cherax destructor | reverse complement strand
TTGTGGAAAAGTATTTTTGGAGTCTGAAATAGACTAACCTACGTGACATTTTTCCTTAAGGGAGTAAATTCGTTCGGTAATGGCACTTGAGCAGACTTCAGGAGTGAAGTTTTTACGAAACTCGGGGGTCCACTGTACTACCCAAGTATTTGTTTTATCACCCTTTTACTCATGTGCATATTGATTGTTCTACCTTATTGTATTACTTCTACTACTACTACTACTACTAATACTACTTATATCACTACTACTTCTACCACCACTAGTTTTTTCACCTCACCTTGAGAGTATATATATGCCAACTGTGTCCATATATCGCTTGTAACGGCTTGAGAAAGCTCCTGGAGAGCGAAACGTTGCCACAATAAAATGTCACATTAGTTGCAATTGTGTTCTTTTACTTTACTACAATTGTGTATGGCTGTGTAACCAGGAGTGGCATAGATATCTGTAGTATGAGGCTTTAGCCAGGTTTCAGTGAGAGTAATGATGGACATACTGGCCTGTAGTGAGTTTAATAATGCAATGAGGTCGTCAAAATGTTTGCTTAAAGATCTGACATTGTAGTTAAAGATAGTTATGTCATTGTTGGCTCTGAGTAGTGTTTTAGCCTGTTCTGCTGTGTAGTAATGACAGTTGTTGTTAGGTTCATGTAAGTCATTTAATAAGAGGTTGATAACAGGATCAATGTTTGGAATCATAAGATTTAGTGTGATTCTATAATTAAACTTAAAATAGAACAATGTAAGTTGACTTAAGAATAGGACAATGCAAAAGGAGTTCTTGGCACGTGAGTTAGTACGTTGGATATGTTTACAAAAATGAATAAATGAGCTAAGGTAGTCAATTTACAGCTAAAAAGAATCTAAAACTATAGCACCTAAGTTAGCACCTGAGTTAGTTAATTAATTAAACAAATGTTTATATATGAGTGTGATTCTAAAACAAGACTTAAGAACAATGAATAATGCTAAACTTAAAGATATGATATCTGATGAATTGATTTTACTAGCTATTGGATTAACACACTTTTGAACAAAAGTCACAGAGATTTAGGATATAACAAAAAAAAGGCACAATACCGTGACTGGAACAATACACACACAACCCGCACATTTAAAAAGAGAGGAGCTACGACGACATTTCGGCCCGACTTGGACCATTTACAAAGTCACACTAACACACAGAACAGGTGGAAGGAGTATTTATAGGCAGGCAGACAGGGGGAGGGTACAAGAGAGTGGGGTAATAATGGAGGTAGTAGTGGAAGTGGTAATAGTAGTAGTGGAGGCAGTCATATTCTAGGAAAGGAGCACTGCAAAGAAGCTGGCGGCCCGCATGGGTTGGACGAGAACACAGAGGGAAGAAAAGACGAATAAAAGAAAAGAAGGACAAAAACAAGGCAAAAGAAAAGAAAGAAAAGAAAACCCATAGGAGAAAAAGGAGAAGGGGGAAGAGATGAAAGGGGAAGGAATAAGGTTAAGTCACGGGTGTTCTGAAGTTTGGAGCATTTAACAATGTAATGGGAGAGGAAAGCATCAACAGAGACAAAGCCATGGCTAAGATTCATACAGGGAAAGTTGTGTATAAGGGAGGATTCAACCAGGCGGCGACTATGAAAGTTGGACGTAGGATATATCTTTACAATGTAACTGATTTACTATTTAACTAGCTAATTGAACTGGTTGGAAAATTAATATGATTAATATTAAGTTATAATGGAACAAATATTTAGATTCAGTATTGCACAGTATATTACCGAGGAAGGATTCTTCTCCACTTTTTTATGGGGCTGGTAATAGTATATATATTTAAACATTTTTAGAAATTCTTCACTAATAGTGTTTTCCCTTTTTTCAGCTGCAGTTGAAAAGGGCACTCGGTTTGTTGAAGAGGGTGTGAAGGAACTGCTGAAGGCACGAAGGGTCCTCTGTGGATCTTACGTGTATGGTTATTACTTAGAAGATAACGGCTATAACAAGACCATCTTTGAGTACATGCAGGTATGAATTTAAAGACAAGTGTATTTCTGGATTTGACTTGATGTTGGAGTGTGAGTAGGGCCAAATTGATGAAGGGATTCAGTTGAACTTGCAATTCAAATAAAGTCTCTCCTCACTTAGCGATGTACTCGTTTACTGATGACTCGGACTTACGACGAGCTCTCTCACCAGTATGCATTCAAATTCAAATTCAAATTTTTATTTCCTTGCAAGTTTACATTGAGATTACAGTGGACCCCCGGCTAACGATCAAAATTCATTGCAGAAGCCTGCTCAAGTGCCATTACCGAATGAATTTACTTCCTTAAGAAATAATGTCACGTAGGTTAGTCTATTTCAGACCCCCAAAAATACACTTCCACAAGCGCTTATAATATTATACTTACATAATTGTACGATTTCCGGGGTGATCGTTAGCCGGGGGTTCACTGTATATAATTACAATAATATGTTGCAGCTTACATTGAGATTATATAATTACAATAATGAGTTGCAGTGCAGAGAGCCACTATCATGCCAAGGCATTATGGGCAGACTAAATTTAATGGCTTACAGACTACTTAATACAGTGGACCCCCGGTTAACGTACTGCTCCAAACTCGAACAATTATGTAAGTGTATTTTTTTAAGTGCTTGTATAAGTGTATTTTTGGGGGTCTAAAAGGACTAATCTAATTTACATTATTTCTTATGGGAATAAATTCATTCGGTAACGGCACTCGAACAGCATTCTGGAACGAATTATGGCCGTTAACCGGGGGTCCACTGTACTACTAGAGAAATTGATCATAGTTTGTTTGATTGTACATCTGTTTTTAATTATAGCAGACAGCAAGTTTACTCAAATTAACAATTTGGGGATATAACATTGGGACAAGTTGAAAGTATTTTGCAGGTTGTTTATTTTTTTTTTTTTTTCAAAAAGTCGGCCGTCTCCCACTGAGGCAGGGTGACCCAAAAAGAAAGAAAATCCCCAAAAAGAAAATACTTTCATCATCATTCAACACTTTCACCTCACTCATACATAATCACTGTCTTTGCAGAGGAGCTCAGATACGACAGTTTAGAAGTCCCTCCAAACTGCCAATATCCCAAACCCCTCCTTTAACCCTTTGACTGTTTCGGTCGTATATATACGTCTTACGAGCCAATGTTTCCGACGTATTAATACGCATAAATTCTAGCGGCCTCAAATCAAGCAGGAGAAAGCTGGTAGGCCCACATGTGAGAGAATGGGTCTGTGTGGTCAGTGTGCGCAGTATAAAAAAAATCGAAGGGCCAGTGGTGCATTGTGGGAACTCCATTTCAGTAGTCCTTGTTCAGCATGCCTAGCGGTAAGAATTATCTGACTCCTTGGCGCATATGGGACTGTTCTCTTCCTCAATGATAGCTCTAACACAGATGGAAGTGTCTCTGAAGATAAATTTCATGGTTTTGAGGAGTTTGTTACCGAAAGAAATGCCCAGGATACCAGAAGGAAGGAAGGAAGAAAGTAAGGAAGGAAGGAAGAGATGAGAGGAAGGAAGGAAAGAAGAAGTAAGGAAGGAGGAAAGGAAGGAAGGAAAGAAGAAGTAAGGAAGGAGGAAAGGAAGGAAGGAAAGAAGAAGTAAGGAAGGAGGAAAGGAAGGAAGGAATTAAGAAAGGAAGAGAGAAATGAAGGAAGAAAGGAAGGCAGGAAGGAAGAGATGAGAGGAAGGAAGGAAGGAAATAAGTAGGAAAGAAAGGAAGAAAGAAAGGAAGGAATGAAGGAAGAAAGGAAGCTAGGAAGGTAGGTAGGAAAGGAAGGAAGGTTGTGGGGGAGAAGACATGCTACCCCATTTGTGGTGACAGGTTGACAGGCAGTGAGGGTGGTGAGTAATGACTATTGCATTAAAAAAGAGAGGAGCTTACGACGACGTTTCGGCCCGACTTGGACCATTTACAAAGTCACACTAACACACAGAGACGGAGGAAGGGGTATTTATAGGCAGGCAGACAGGGGAGAGTACAAGAGAGTGGGGTAATAATGGAGTAAGTAGTGGAAGTGGTAGTAGTAGTAATAGTAGTAGTGGAGACAGTCATATTCTAGGAAAGGAGCACTGCAATGAGGCTAGCGGCCCGCAAGGGTGGGACGAGAACACAGAGGGAGGAAAGGCGAATAAAATGAAGGACAGATACAAGGCAAAAGAAGGCAAAAGAAAAGAAAGAAAGGAAAACCCATAGGAGAAAAAAGGAGAAGGGAGAAGAGATGAAAGGGGAAGGAATCAGGTTAAGTCACGGGTGTTCTGAAGTTTAGAGCATTTAACAATGTAATGAGAGAGGAAAGCATCAACAGAGACAAAGCCAGGGCTAAGATTCATACAGGGAAAGTTGTGTATAAGGGAGGATTCAACCAGGCGGCGACTATGAAAGTTGGACGTAGGGTAGACAGTTTTAGCAGAAGACCAATCAATAGGATGACTGTGATCTCTGACATGACAGAAAAGAGCATTATTAGTGTCGGCAAGCCTAACACTATTTTTGTGCTCCTTGAGTCTGTCAGAAAGAGATTGGCCAGTTTCTCCGAAGTACTGAAGAGGACAGGAGGAGCAAGAAATAGAGTAGACACCAGGAGAATCTGTAGAGGGAGGGGAGGTATGAACTAGATTAGTGCGAAGAGTGTTAGTCTGATGAAAGGTAAGTTTGATGTCTAAGGAACGGAGAGAGTTGCTGAGATTAGAGAGACCAGAGATGTAGGGAAGGCAGAGGACTGGAGAGTTCTCAGGAGTAGAGGGTTTAGGAGAGAAGAAAGTCCGTTTGGCACGAGAGAAAGCAGAGTCTATGAAATGGGAAGGGTAGCCCAGGCGGGAAAATGAATTATATGTGCGGGTTGTGTGTGTATTGTTCCAGCCACGGTATTGTGCCTTTTTTGTTAGTAATGGTATAATATGTCATTTTGACAGCTGCATTACTCTGACTCAGCAAATTTAGATGTCCACACACACACACACACACACACACACAGCTTGGAGCTTTGAAGTGCTAATTGCAGTTGATGGAGAGTGTCCAGTCATTATATGTGTGTATATATATTATAGAACAATAGTAATAAACAATTTTTTTTATTGTTTGTTGGTGTAAACAAGTTTTGTAAACTATATAATGATACTAATGTTTGTGCGATTATTGTGTTGCATACAACAAGTGTATATATATACATTGCACCTTACTTTGGTCTCACAGGCCACATAAGTTACGTAAAAAAATAAAATAGTGAAAAAAACAAGAAACCTACGAAAGGAAGTAAACCAAAGTTTACCGGGTGAGCGGCATTCGCCGCTGTTACCATATATGGCTCATTTTTTGACAACTTTACGCCTCTATATCTTCGTAAGTACTGATCGCAAAATTTTTTTTGGGGATTTAAACAATCAGAAAAATAATCTTAACATTTTGATAAGAAAAAATAATTTTTTTTTTTCTAATATTTTGCGACATAGAATGACAGTTTCAGAATAGGGCTTGCGACAGTCAAAGGGTTAAAGTGCAGGCATTGTACTTCCCATTTCCAAGACTCAAGTCCAACTAAATCAATTAACTGGTTTCCCTGAATCCCTTCACACAATATTACCAAGCTCACACTCCAACAGCTCGTCAGGTCCCAAAAACCATTTGTCTCCATTCACTTCTATCTAACACGCTCACACATGCTTGCTGGAAGTTCAAGCCCCTCGCCCAAAAAACAATGGATTATTACGAAATGTTTTGTGTGACCTCACAGGATATGTTCACGCACCAAGAAACAACACAACACTGCCTGAGTATATGTGTGTGAGGCGGCTTTGTGTGTGCGCTGGGCACTGGACAGGTTCCGTACCATCGACAAAAATGGAGGAAATTGATGAAAATGGAGCCAATATTTTGACGAAAAAACTCGGCTAAAACAGAAATCGGCGATAACGGAGATCGACGAAAAGGGAGGGTCTACTGTAGTATGCTCCTCACTTAGCGAC
Organism: Cherax destructor; assembly: GCA_009830355.1. Classification (NCBI taxonomy): domain Eukaryota; kingdom Metazoa; phylum Arthropoda; class Malacostraca; order Decapoda; family Parastacidae; genus Cherax; species Cherax destructor. The sequence goes on along the minus strand of WNWK01041634.1, from coordinate 10,382 downwards.
AAATTTGTTTACCAATGTAGTCTTAGGAACGGAACTCCGTTGTTAACCCTTTCAGGGTCGAGACCTCGATTCTTAACTCTCTCTCAGGGTCGAAACATTTTCGGAAAAAAAAAAAAATTATTTTTTCTTATGAAATGATAGAGCATCTTTTTCCGATCATAACGCCACCAAAAGTATGAAATTTGGTGAAAAACTAACGGAATTATGCTCTCGCAAAGTTAGCGGTATCGAAGATATTTACGCATTGGCGATTTCGCCCACTTTGAGCCCTATTTTCGGCCAATTCCATAGTCTCAGTCTACGAAAATCATAGCTATTATTGTAGAATTCCATTTGTTCTATCGATTGAGTACAAGAAACCATCAATTTACCGATTTCAATTAACCAATAAAGCGGTCAGAAATTGACAATATTGCCAATTTCACACAAATTTCAAAAGATGCCAATTTCAAAATAGGGTCCAGAATAAACAAGACAGACATTCCTGGCACTAAAATAACATTTTATCTGTTCATTAGACACGTCTCCCGGCTCCTATTGCATTACTTTTGCTTTCCATTTTGATTTTTTATTCTCACAAAAAAATTGAAGATTTTCTGTTATGTATACTACTGCATCATTGTAAAAACGGTATAAATAATATAATCGCACTTGTGGAAGAATATTAGACTACCCAGTTGATGTGTATTGGACGCATGGCGTGATTTATTTACTCTTGAACATAGGCAAAAATCGAACATTTTCGCTACTTTGCGCTCAGTTTCAAGGTACTTGTCATCATGAAACCAGTCAAAATTATCTTTATTTCTGTAACATATCATCTATTCTATCAAATGAGACTAAGAAAACGAGAATACAAGCATAAATACCATACGAAAATAGACTGTAAAGTCGCTGTTTTAAACCAAAAACACGGTCAGAGTTTTTTTTTCCTCATTATGCACTGTGTGGTGCAGGATTTTTTTTATACTGCGCACACTGACCGCACAGACCCATTCTCTCACATCTAGGCCTACCAGCCTGTTTCTGCTTGATTTGAGGGCGCTAGAATTTAGGCGTACTAGTACGTCAAACGCCCTGGTGCGTAAGCCGTACTAGTACGTCAAAAACCCTGAAAGGGTTAAATGAGGAGAGGCTGTACACACACAACCCTCACACAGGAGACTGAGACGTGACGATGTTTGGGTCCGATTTGAACTAGTTAATGGTACAAGTTGGACTGAAACGTTGTTTTGTGTTAGTCTGTTATGTGCGGGTTATTTGTGTAATGTTTCCTTAGTTTAAAAAGGCACATAAGCAAACACCAGGACATTTATTAGAAAACATTTGGTCCTGGGACCTTGATCACTTCTAACACACACAGGTTATTAAGTAGGAGTTTTTAAATGTACAAAAATGAGAGGTAGGTAAGTGAACAATGGTATAATTTTTAAGTGTGCGTTAATACTTCAAATTGATTCAGTGATCTTCAGTTAAGTGGGATTTCTTAAGCAGTTTCAGACTGACTCACTGTCTTCAATTTATGGAACGACTGAAAGAGATGGTGAAGATACAGGACATTACTTAGTTTCAGTAGAAATATGACTGAATGTGATGAGTAATTATTTTTCTTTGGGAGTTTAAGGAAGACTGGAAGAACAAGGACAGAGTTGGATGACCTGGTTATGTTTGGTTTAGTTATGTTATTGAGATGAGGTGATTTTCAAGTATTGTAGTTTATCAGTAGATGAAGTTGGGGCAAAACATTGTCATAAATTTGCCTCTCTTAAATGCAGTTACTTGTGTATTGTGCCAGCCATGGTGTTGTGACTTATTCTTTGTGTATTATAATTTTAGAATGAACTGGAAGAAGTTACGGAGAAGCTGTCAGAGATGGTTGCGCGTCAGTACCTGGTGACACCACGAGGACAGATCATCGCTACCACCTTACTGGCGCGACGCAGGAGACACAAGTTTGTACGGGCAGTGAGTAGAGGTCTGTTGCCCCCAGAAACTCCGCCTTCCTTTCGTAGATCACGCAAGAGACGATTGCCTGGTCTTATGGGATTGGACCCAGCTGATGACGTGAGTTGTCGCCCCTACCACTAGTTGTCACAGTCGTTCTCGTTAGGTTAGTTAATGAGGTTTAAAGTCTATCATCTACACCAGGATCATTAAGGCAGCATGTAACCCCTTTATTAATAGTCAAAAATATTTTAGGCCCTAAAGTAAACTCTTAGTGTATATACACTGAGACACTCACCTCTCAATGTATATACACTAAGACACTCACCTCTCAGTGTATATACACTGAGAGACATACACCTCTCAGTATATATACACTTGAGAGACACCTCTCATTGGATATACAGTGGACCCCCGCATAACGAGCAAAATTCATTCCAGAAACCTGCTCAAGTGCCATTACCGAACGAATTTACTTCCTTAAGAAATAATGTCACTTAGGTTAGTCTATTTCAGACCTCCAAAAATACACTTCCACAAGCACTTACAATATTATACTTACATAATTGTATGATTTCCGGGGTGCTAGTTAGGCGGGGGTCCACTGTACAGTGGTACCTCGGGTTACTAGCAGCTCCCAACTCGAATACAGTGGAACCCCGGTTAACGAACACCCCGGAAATCGTGCAATTATGTAAGTATAATATTGTAAGTGCTTGTGGAAGTGTATTTTGGGGTCTGAAATAGACTAACCTAAATGACATTTTTTCTTAAGGAAGTAAATTCGTTCGGTAATGGCACTTGAGCAGGCTTCTGCAATTAATTTTTTTCGTTAACCGGGGTTCCACTGTAATTATGTAAGTGTATTTTTGTAAGTGCTTTTGTAAGTGTATTTTTAGTGGTCTGAAACTGATTAATCTAATTTACATTATTCCATACACACACTACACACACAACAAATTTGTTTGGTATTGGCACTCAAACAGCCTTCTGGAACAAATTAAGTTCGTAACCCAAGGTACCACTGTACACTGAAAGACATACACCTCTCACTGTATATACACTGAGAGGCATAATTAGTTTTCACTAGTAGTTAGTAGTGTAACTTTCATAAAGATATTAATGTAGCTACTTGTGCAAGTAACTAGACTTTCCATATGATTTAGCTGAGTTGGTAGATTTATATGTTTTCATGCTTAATTTGTTAATGTGAACATAAATGAAATTACCTGTTCGATTAGTTTTTTTGTTGATATCTGATGTTGGAGAGCAGTGGGTGGTGCTGGTATCAGAAGTGAGGATGTTGGAGAGCAGTGGGTGGTGCTGGTATCATAGTGAGGATGTTGGAGAGCAGTGGGTGGTGCTGGTATCAGGAGTGAGAATGTTGGAGAGCAGTGGGTGGTGTTGGTATCATAGTGAGAATGTTGGAGAGCAGTGGGTGGTGCTGGTATCATAGTGAGAATGTTGGATAGCAGTGGGTGGTGCTGGTATCATAGTGAGAATGTTGGAGAGCAGTGGGTGGTGCTGGTATCATAGTGAGAATTTAAAGTTTTGGAATTAGTGGTGTTGTAGAGTGAACAAGGTTATAATTGAGAGAGTTGAGCTATGGGGTGAGTAGAGTGGGTGGAGATGAATAGGTTGATGAAGAGGGTGTATAAATCAGGTGGAAGGTAGAAACAGTTGCAAGTAGGGCGTAAAAGAGGCTTTAAAGTTGAGAATTGAGGAACACTTCAGCACACCTACTGGCCCATACTGGGCAGCCCCTTCTCAAAACCAGCCATTAACACTCACTGTCCAGACCTCGAAATGAAACTTTGTCTCAGTGTCCAAATATTTAAAAAAAAAAATGATTTCTTCTTAAATGGTAGAGAATCTTTTTCTGATGGTAATGACACCAAAAGTATGAAATTAGATAGAAAAACTTACAGAATAACGCTGGAGCAAAGTTAGCAGTCTGGGCGAGTTCAAGCCCCACCCGTACCCTGGTTTTTTAGCTGTTTCTCTAGCATGCCTTCCATTCTATCAATTGAGGTCAAAAAATCGCCCATTCAACTGTTTAAACTACCCAATAAAATGATCAAAATTCAATAATTTGGCCAGTTTTACATAAAATTAAAATATGCCAATTTAATAATAGTCCAGAATAAACAATGTAGAGACATTGTTGACACTAAAGCAACATTTCCTCTGTTCATTGGTCACATTTCCAGGCCTCCCCAGTCCTCCCCAGGCCTCCCCAAAACTTCCCAGGCCTCCCCAGAACTCTCCAGGCCTCCCCAGAACTCTCCAGGCTGCCCCAGGCCTCCTCAGGCCTTTCCAGGACTCTCCCAGGTTTTCTCAGGGCTCCACAGGCCTTACCAGGCCTCCCCAGAACTCCCCAGGCCTTCCCAGGCCTCCTCAGGCCTTTCCAGGGCTCCCAGGCCTCCTCAGGCATCCTCAACCTCTCCCATATTACAGTTACTTTTCATTTTGTATTCTTATTCATAAAAAATAGAAGATTTACTCTGTTTCTCTGATAATAAAATAGAACTAGGAAAGGAAACTGTATATAGAGGAACCTTATAAGAAGGGACTGTATAGAGAGGAGCTTTATAAGAAGTGACTGTATATAGAGGAACTTTATAAGAGAGTGACTGTACTTCATATCTGTTACTACCTGGTCGTTCACTCTGAATGTTTACCGTGAGATTCATTATAGCAGGTTCCACTGTAATTAGCCAGGTATGGTCACCACTGTTCCGCTTCACCTGGTATTTCTTACTATACTATAAACATTGTTTCTCAGTGCAGAACAGGAGTTCAACCTGTGCTCACTGCAGAAAAGGTACACAGTACATTCGCCACACACCCAGGCGGAAGTTCTGTGCACCTCAATGCGGAACGCTCAGCAGGTTCGAATCATGTTCCCGACTGAGAGGTAATGTTTAAAAAAAATAATGGTGCTCATTTGTGAAGTGTCAAGCTTATCTACTATGTATATACAGAGGGGTGGAGGAGGGGGGCAGTTGGGAGGGATACTTCATCTTAACAAATTTTTAATTAAAAATTAGTGAAGCAGAGTTGTTATGGTTACGTTTTATTTGTTTTAAGATGCCAGGCTGTCTCCCACCATGGTGAGTTATGACTGTGTTAGGTTAATGTTTTAAGACACTAGGCTGTCTCCCACCATGGCGAGTTATGATTGTGTTAGGTTAATGTTTTAAGACGCCAGGCTGTCTCCCACCGTGGTGAGTTATGACTGTGTTAGGTTAATGATTTAAGACAGTGGACTGTCTCCCACCGTTGTGAGTTATGACTGTTAGGTTAATGTTGCCAGCATCTCCCACTGTGGTGAGTTATGACTGTTAGGTTAATGTTGACAGGATCTCCCACCATGTATTAATATTGGTAGAATTACCGACAATATGTTAAGTAAAAGGACACAAATGCAACTAATGTGACATTTTATTGTGGCAACGTTTCGCTCTCCAGGAGCTTTTTCAAGAAAAAGTTCCTGGAGAGCGAAATGTTGCCACAATAAAATGTCACATTAGTTGCATTTGTGTCCTTTTACTTAACATCTCCCACCATGGTGAGTTATGACTGTGTTAGGTAATCTCAGTGATGTTAAAGTGTTCATGCCTGACCTCCACCACTAGCATGCTTATAAATGTGTACTATGTAATTGAATAAACAGAGAATGAATAGGGACCCAAATTGTGGACCTGGAGTAACACATTAACCACTCAGCCAAAATTTACAAATAGGATAATTTTACAAGCTCTGTGGTTGATCCACTCATGAAATAATAACAATAATACAATAGGAAACAAACCAGGAAACAGGTGGGCTTAGAAGCCATGGCAAGTGGCTTACACACAACAGGTGGGCTTAGAAGCCATGGCAAGTGGCTTACACACAACAGGTGGGCTTAGAAGCCATGGCAAGTGGCTTACACACAACAGGTGGGCTTAGAAGCCATGACAAGTGGCATACACACAACAGGTGGGCTTAGAAGCCATGAGAAGTGGCTTACACACAACAGGTGGGCTTAGAAGCCATGGCAAGTGGCTTACACACAACAGGTGAGCTTAGAAGCCATGGCAAGTGCCTTACACACAACAGGTGGGCTTAGAAGCCATGGCAAGTGGCTTACACACAACAGGTGGGCTTAGAAGTTATGGCAAGAGGCTTACACACAACAGGTGGGCTTAGAAGCCATGGCAAGTGGCTACACACAACAGGTGGGCTTAGAAGCTATGGCAAGTGGCTTACACACAACAATTGGGCTTAGAAGCCTGGATTTTTTTTCTGTGGTTGATTGGTTGCACCATTGTTCCAGTCCCATCCCTTCTCGTTTCTTCATTACCAGTCATTTATTACACCTTACCTTCGACTATACAGGTGGTCCTCAACTTGCGATGGGCTTACGTTCCAAAGAACCCATTGTAAGTAAAAAATATCGCAAGTCGAATATGAATGATATAAACAAATAACTACTGTTACTGAATAAGTAAATAAGCAAATAATTACTGTAACTAAATACCAGTATTGAAAAGTAAATACAAATGAATATAAGTTTATCCTATCAAAGTTTGATGAATAGTGAAGTGCATCACTATCACACCATCATAAGTTTGATGAATAGTGAAGTGCATCACTATCACACCATCATAAGTTTGATGAATAGTGAAGTGCATCACTATCACACCATCATAAGTTTGATGAATAGTGAATTTGCATCACTATCACACCATCATAAGTTTGATGAATAGTGAATGTGCATCACTATTGCACCATCATAAGTTTGATGAATAGTGAATGTGCATCACTATCACACCATCATAAGTTTGATGAATAGAGAATGTGCATCACTATCGCACCATCATGAAGTTTGATGAATAGTGAATGTGCGTTACTATCACACCATCATAAAGTTTGATGAATAGTGAATGTGCGTCACTATCACACCATCATAAGTTTGATGAATAGTGAATGTGCATCACTATCACACCATCATAAGTTTGATGAATAGTGAATGTGCATCACTATCGCACCATCATAAGTTTGATGAATAGTGAATGTGCATCACTATCGCACCATCATAAGTTTGATGAATAGCGAATGTGCATCGCTATCGCACCATCATAAAGTTTGATGAATAGTGAATGTGCGTCACTATCGCACCATCATAAAGTTTGATGAATAGTGAATGTGCGTCACTATCACACCATCATAAGTTTGATGAATAGTGAATGTGCGTCACTATCACACCATCATAAGTTTGATGAATAGTGAATGTGCATCACTATCGCACCATCATAAAGTTTGATGAATAGTGAATGTGCATCACTATCGGACCATCATAAAGTTTGATGAATAGTGAATGTGCATCACTATCGCACCATCATGAAGTTTGATGAATAGTGAATGTGCGTCACTATCACACCATCATAAGTTTGATGAATAGTGAATGTGTGTCACTATCGCACCATCATAAGTTTGATGAATATTGAATGTGCATCACTATCACACCATCATAAGTTTGATGAATAGTGAATGTGTGTCACTATTGCACCATCATAAGTTTGATGAATAGTGAATGTGCATCACTATCACACCATCATAAAGTTTGATGAATAGTGAATGTGCGTCACCATCGCACCATCATAAAGTTGAAATATCATAAGGTGAACAATTGTAAAACCTGGAGCACTTGTATAAACAGTAATACAGTGGACCCCCGAGTTTCGGTCATATTTCATTCCAGAAGGCTGCTCAAGTACCATTACCGAACGAATTTACTCCCTTAAGGAATAATGTCAAGTAGGTTAGTCTATTTCAGACCCCCAAAAATACTCTTACAAAAGCACTTACAATATTACACTTACATAATTGTTCGATTTCCGAGGTGACCGAAACTCGAGGGTCCACTGTACAGTGGACCCTCGGTGTTCGTGATGCTCCAAACTCGAACAATTATGTAAGTGTATTTTTGTAAGTGCTTTTGTAAGTGTTTTTTTGGGGGTCTAAAAGGACTAATCTAATTTACATTTGTCCTTTTGGTAATAAATTCCTTCGGTAACGGCACTTGAACAGCATTCTGGAACGAAAAAATCACGAAAACCGGGGGTCCACTGTAAGTGCATTCATTCTTGTATCACTCAAAAATGTTATATTGCTGACCCATTTTCTTCATTTACATCCTGGTGGATCATCTGTGATGACCTCACTATTCAGTCATGCCTTGCTCTATGTCATAAACCCTTGAGGGTCCAGACCCCTAATCTGAAAATTCTCCACAGGGTCCAAGAATTTAAAAAAAAAAAAATTATTATTTTTTCTTATGAAATGGTAGAGAACCTTTTTCTGAAGGTAAAACAACAAAAAGAACAAAATTTTATCAAAAAGTGACAAAATTAAACTTGCGAATTTTGCTGTGTCAGCGATATTTATGTATCGGCAATTTTGCCCACTTTGAGTCCTATTTTCGGCCAATTACATTGTTCTATTAGACCAAATTCTTAGCTATTTCACAAGTATGTGTTCCATTTAATCTATTGAGCACAAGAAATTCCCCATTCAACTATTTCAACTCCCCAATAAAGTGATCAGAAATTGATAATTTGGTCAATTTCACACAAAGTTCAAAATATTCCAATTTCAAAGTAGGGTCCAGAAAACAATACAGGCATTCATGGCACTAAATCAACATTTACTCTGTTTATTAGTTATGTTTTCAGGGTTTACACATGAATTCCATTTTGATTTTCATTCACTTGAAGAATTTTTATTCACACCAAAAATAGAAGATTTACTGTTATGCAATACAGTGGGCCCTTGAAAATCGTCCATAATCCGTTCCTGAGAGTCTGCCTATTTTAAAAATGGACGACTTTCAAAACCATTTTTCCCATAAGAAATAATGTAAATCAAATTAATCCGTTCCAGACACCCAAAAGTATTTAAAAAATATTTTTTTTACATGAAATGTACATTTATCTACACAAAAAACAATGAGATATATAGTATTAAACAGTAATAAATTGACACTTAGCTTTATTGAAGAGTTGTTGATGTGTGGAAGAAGGAAGGAGGGGAGAGGAAGGAGGTATTGCTAGTGTTTGGAAGGGGAATCCCCTTCCATTAACATTTCAGGTACCAAGTCCTTGCCTTCCTGCTACACTCCCTGCATCCCTGCTACACTCCCTGCATCCTTGCTACACTCCCTGCATCCTTGCTACACTCCCTGCATCCTTGATACACTCCCTGTATCCCTACTACACTCCCTGCATCCCTGCTACACTCCCTGCATCCCTGCTACACTCTTTACCACAGGGCTAGCACTAGGAGCTTTCTTTGGGCCCATGGTGGTTTATTTAGCAGTTGCAAGCACTAAAAACAATGGAATAATGACAAAATGTATGGTATGAATGCGTGGGTGGTGGTCACTCGCTGGTAAACAATGGTACACTGACGCTCGATGTGGTGTTTATGTGCCCAGGCGGCTGGGAGGCCACGCGGACGCATTTCAGACGACCGCCTATTTTTAAGCCAACGTACTATTATCAAGCCAATATTTTGCCGAAAAAAGTGGCCTATTTTCAAATTCGCCTATATTCAAGGGAGCCTATTTTTGAGGGTCCACTGTATTGTAATAATTGTATGTATAAATAATATCAGCACATTCATGAACATATATTAAGACCCACCAGCTGACATGTATTGGACGCATGATGTGATTTGTTTACTCTTGAACATCGGCAAAAATCAAACATTTCTACTACTTTGAGCTCAATTTCAAGTTTTATACTTTTAGCATGATATTTAATTCCCAGTTTTCCATTTATACACATCAATCATATCCTCCCTAAAACCAATCAAAATCATCTCTATTTCTGTAATACATCTTCCATTCTATCAAGTGAGACTAAGAAACCGCAAATGCAACCGTAAAAACCATACAAAAGTACACCACAAAGTCGCTGTTTTAATCCCAAAACACGGTTGCTGTTTTTTTTACCATCCTGTGTGCTGCAGGATTTATTTTATATGGTGCACACTTACCACATTCCAGCATTCTCTCATATCTAGGCCCAAATTTATTGCTCACAGCTTATCTGAGTGAGCTGAGCTCATGACGTAGTACTACGAAATGGACCCTGGCTTCAAAGCCGTAGAACTATGACATGGACCCTGGCTTCAAAGCTGTAGAACTACGACACGGACCTTGGCTTCAAAGCCATAGAACTATGGAATGGACCCTCAAAGGGTTAATTAACCCTTAAACTGTCCACACGTAGATATACGTTCACCTGTGTACTGCTCCGAATATTTTTTTTTTTTTTTTTTTTTTTTAAATGAAGAGCGCATTTTTATAAACAGGATAGGCTAAAAAAAATTTAGGGCCAGTACTTACCGAGATATAAGCCCGCTAATTTGGTGCTGGATGCTCACCT
>WNWK01041633.1:0-16357 GCA_009830355.1 Cherax destructor | reverse complement strand
TGTTGTTGTTGACAGGGGTGTTGTGGTGGTGGTGGGGGTGCCTGGTGGCGGTGGGGGGTTGTGTCCTGGCTGGCAGGAGAAGTTTTCCGTGTAAGTTCTCTCACCTGTGTTGCTGGGAGTTGTTGGTTGGTTACTGGACCTTCTCTGCTGCCCTGTCCCCTGGCCATTGAAGTTGTGTCAGATGAAATGTAGATACTGGGTAGTGTGCAGATGTTGAAATTTTCCTTTGCCTGGCAGCGGAGTAGATGGTGGTAACACAAGTCTTCAGTAGGTTGTATAGCGTATTTTGGTGATTTCTGCAGTTAAGTTATATCATTCTGGGTGTGAGTGTGGGGAGGTGTGAGGCATTACGTAGAATGAAAGGGTAAAGCAGCTAGATCTGATAGGATCATGACAGAAATGTTAAAAGCAGGGGGAAATATAGTATTGGAGTGGTTGGTTTTTTTGTTTAATAAATGTATGAAAGAGAGGAAGGTACCTAGGGATTGGCAGAGAGCATGAATATTTTATATAAAGGAAGGGGGAAGAGATTGTAAAAATTATAGGGGAATAAGTTTACTGAGTATACCAGGTAAAGTTTTATGGTAGGGTAATTATTGAAAGAATTACAGGTAAGACAGAGAGCAGGATTGCAGATGAACAAGGAGGCTTTAGAATGGGTAGGGGATGTGTAGATCAAGTGTTTACATTGAAGCATATATGTGAACATTATTTAGATAAAGGAAAGGGGAGTTTTCATTGTATTTATGGATTTAGAAAGGCATATGATAGAGTGGATAAAGGAGCAATGTGGCAGATGTTGCAAGTGTATGGAATAGGGAGTGTTACTAAATGCTGTAAAGAGGAGGCTCAGGTTAGGGAGGGAGATTACTTCCCAGTAAAAGTAGGTCTTAGACAGGGATGTGTAATGTCACCATGGTTGTTTAACATATTTATAGACAGGGTTGTAAAAGAAGTAAATGCTAGGGTGTTGGGGAGAGGGGTGGGATTAAATTATGGGGAATCAAATACAAAATGGGAGTTGACACAGTTTCTTTTTGCTGATGATATTGTGTTTTTGGGAGATTCTAGAGAAAGTTGCAAAGGTTAGTGAACAAGTTTGGGAGGGTGTGAAAGGTAGAAAATTAAAAGGGAACATAGATAAGAGTAAGGTGGTGAGGGTATCAAATGATTTAGATTAAGAAAAAATGGATATCACTTTGGGAGAGAGGGAGTATGGAAGAAGTGAATATTTTCAGATATTTGGGAGTTGACTTGTCAGCAGATGGGTTTATGAAGGATGAGGTTAACCATAGAATTGATGAAGGAAAAAAGGTGAGTGGTGCATTGAGGTATCTGTGGAGATAAAAATTTTATTCATGGAGGCAAAGAAGGGAATGTATGAGAGTATAGTGGTACCAACACTCTTACATGGGTGTGAAGCATGGGTTGCAAATGCTGCAGCGAGGAGGAGGCTGGAGGCAGTGGAGATGTCCTGTCTAAGGGCAATGTGTGGTGTAAATATTATGCAGAGAATTCGTAGTGTGGAAATTAGGAGATGTGGAGTTACTAAAAGTATTAATCAGAGGACTGAAGAGGGGTTGTTGAGGTAGTTTGGTCATTTAGAGAGAATGGAACAAAGTAGAATAACTTAGAAAGCATATAAATCTGTAGGGGAAGGAAAGTGAGGTAGGGGTAATCCTTAAAAAGATTGGAGGGAGGGGTAAGGAGGTTTTGTGGGCGAGGGCTTGGACTTCCAGCAAGTGTGCATGAGCATGTTAGATAGAGTGAATGGAGACGAATGGTTTTGGGACCTGATGAGCTGTTGGAGTGTGAGCAGGGTAATATTTTGTGAAGGGATTCAGGGAAACGGTTAGCCGGACTTGAGTCCTGGAAATGGGAAGTACACTGCCTGCACTTTAAAGGAGGGGTTTGGGATATTAGCAGTTTGGAGGGACATCTACACTGTCATATCTAAGCGCCACTGCAAAGACAGTACTTACCTAATTGTACTCACCTAATTGTGGTTGCAGGGGTCGAGACTCAGCTCCTGGCCCCGCCTCTTCGCTGTCCGCTACTGGGTCTCTGCTCTCCTGCTCCATGAGCTTTATCATACCTCGTCTTAAAACTATGTATGGTTCCTGCCTCCACCATATCTTTCTCTAGACTATTCCACTTCCTGACTACTCTGTGGCTAAAGAAATGCTTCCTAACATCCCTTTGACTCATCTGAGTCTTCAGCTTCCAGTTGTGTCCCCTTGTTTCTGTGTTCCCTCTCTGGAACATCCTGTCACTGTCTACCTTGTCGATTCCCCGCAGTATTTTGTATGTCGTTATCATGTCTCCTCTGACCCTTCTTTCCTCCAGTGTTGTTAGTCCTATTTCCCTCAACCTTTCTTCATAGGACAGACCCCTGAGTTGTGGAACTAACCTTGTCGCAAACCTTTGCACTTTCTCTAGTTTCTTTACGTGCTTGACCAGGTGTGGGTTCCAGACTGGTGCTGCAGTAATTATGTATGAGTGATGGTGAAAGTGTTGAATGGTGATGAACGTTTTTTCTTTCTTTTTGGGTCACCCTGCCTAGGTGGGAAACGGCCGATGTGTTAAAATAAAAAATGTTCATAAAATCATGGGAGCAGGCAATCAAAATGGATATATTTTATCCATCTCTCCTTTGATGACAGCTTTATTAATATTTATTATCTTTAACTGCTTACCTTTTATTAGCTGAAATAAAACACTTTCATATTTTAAGAGGATTTCAGATGGAAAATTGTATTCATATATATCTTTATTTTTTTATTGTATGATGAAAAGGGGAAAAAATATTTTTCACAAATTATTGCCTGTTCATTGTTTACCTATAACTACTGTTTAATTATTTAAATGTTTGTGTATTGCAGTATATATACAGTGGAACCTCGACTTATGAGTGCCCCAACATACGAGTTTTGAGATACAAGCCATCGCTCTGAGTTATGAGCCAAAATCCAAGTTACGAGAGAGCTTTCCCAACCCACAACCTGCACACCTTGCTTGTGTTTATCTATGATTTCATGCTTTAATCCCATGGACATCATCCTCTTTTTCTTCTCAGCACTGTCCATTGCACTTACTTTCTTAGGACCCATGGGTACAAAAGAGAATTTAGCAAAATAACTACACAAAATGCAAGCAAAGCACGAGCGAAATGCTTCCACAGTGAGGTAAACAGTGCATTGCGCCATTTGACGGCGTTCTAAAGCTCCTCGTTATTATTATAATTGTTATTATTATTATTATTATTATTATTATTAATTCTGGTGAGGGGCTCTTGATCTAGGAATTGGATCTGTGTGCTCATTCCCTAAATTAATAATAATAATAATTATTATAATAAGAATAATAATAACGAGCTGTTACAAAATGACACGATATCTATTAGTAATAGACATCTCCAGTGAACACTAGAAAGGATAGCCCTTCTAGCATCCAGCCTGTTACTGGGCTTTTGCAACAAAGTCAGTATCCTGGTCCAGTTATCCGATATACTCAATAAGCTCCATGAGGATTACAACCGGTAGGGTACTAACCAAACAAATATAATTAAAAGGTTTATTATTAAAGTGAGAGTCTAGGGTTTCAAAGTAAATAAATGTACATATGATCAGGATGTTCATTAAGTAATGCATTAGGAGGTTAATTAGGAGGTTAGCTATTACACTGCTCTCATATACAATAATGCTGTGCTGAGGGCACATATATCCAAATGACTCTAAAGTACCATCAGGTACAATGTCAGTAATTACAATAATACAGTTATATGCAAATAAGAATATAGGTGTGTATGAGTGATCTCCAGGTAATTCTTAAGACTCGACTCAACCAGTGTCCGACTGAACTTCTCATAAGCTAGCTTTTCTAACAAATTGACAATCAGAACAGCTTGATTGACAAGTAAAATGACCATTTCGCATAACAGCAATATAACAGGCAACAGCAACACAGCGTCAGGAACCAGGAGATAGAAAAACAACCCTAACTGGGGACCATCAATAGATCCTCCAAAACAGTCACCAAAACTCCCTTTCTACTGAAGCTAGGTTCAGCATAAACAATCCCAAACTGTGACGGTGCACAGATGCCTTATCGAATTAGGTCAGGAGCTGTAGCTAGAGACCTGAGTTGTCTCAGAGTGTCAATGTGACACACAACCCAGTAAAACGTCGAAAATCACTGTCTAGTCTATCCTCTGTGAACAGAGTTACACAGAGTCCTGAGAGATATGTTTCGTCTCACCACCGAACACATACTCTACCACACAGAGTCTAAATGGCGAGAAAACAAGCAGAGACAGAAGAGAGGTGTTGTCTCAACGATGTCCAGCTGCGTAGTGCTCTCGAGGAAGGAGCAGCAGCCACCCACCTCAGGTGGAATCTGACTCCCTCCCAGCAACTAGGCGCCGGCAGTATAACAAGCCTAGTGTCATAACGGTAATTTGCCAACTCCAAGGCAGCTACTACAGACATGAGCACAATTTATAATGTTACATCCTACCTAATGAACATAGCTAAGTCAAATAATGTCAAATATAAATCCAATAATAATATAAAGCACGATATTAACGATTTAGCTATTATTGAGAATATCAGAAATATAAAATTATAGAAAATGGAAATATACATCAATCACATACAAATATATATATACATTGGGGCCCAATTCTGGGGGCCCAATTCTGGGGTCGCAATACGAGCGAGCTTCAGTTTCCTAAATTAATAATAATAATTATTATTATAATAATAATCATAATAATAACGAGCAAACTTCAGTTCCCTAAATTAATAATAATAATAATAACAAGGAGCTTCAGAACTTCGTCAACTGGCGCAGTTCACTGTTTACCTCACCGTGGAAGCATTTCTCCCGTGTTTTGCTTGCATTTTGTGAAGTTATTTTGCCAAATTTCTTTTTTTCTAATCATGGGTCCTAAGAAAATAAGTGCAAAGGACAGTGCTGAGAAGAAAAAAGAAGATGATGTCCATGGAATTAAAGCATGAAATCATAGATAAACACGAGCGAGGTGTGCGGGGTGTTTGAGAGGCAGTACGAGCATAGTACATACGTACTTCTACTACACTGGTACTGCCTCGCATTAAGTATTAAGAGTGTAGCAATTAAGTTCAGCGATAAAGTGTAGCATTAAGAGTATAGCAAGTAGCCTATCTTCCACCCTCCACTTCCACCAGCGTACGTACACTTTATAAAACCAGTTTATTTCTTTACATTCTCTATTATGTTTTATTATGTTTTTATACAAATTTCTTATTTATAAATACATTGTTTCAGTGTTTTCCTTATTAAACTAGTGATCTAGTGTAGTTAGCCTCGAAAACACTCCGTTTTCAGAAGGGGAAGAATGGGAAGATATGGTCAGTGCAGCAGCGGCAGTGGCCGCCACCACTCGTCACATAATGATATACAGTGGACCCCCGGAGTTCGTGATTGATCCGTTCCAGAGGGCCCGGTGAACACCAAATATCACGAACTCTGAATATATTTTCCCCATAAGAAATAATGGAAATAAAATTAATCCGTTCCAGACACCCAAAAGTATTAAAATAAATTCTTTTTGTACAACAAATACACATTAAATTAGTACACAGAAAACAATGAGAATTAAGAAATACAAACAGTAATAACCTGTCACTTACCTTTATTGAAGAGTTGTTGATGTGTGGAAGATGGGAGGAGGGGAGAGGATGGAGTAGTATGCTAGTGTTTGGAAGGGGAATACCCTTCCATTAACCCTTTGGGGGTCCAAGGGGTCTCTCTGAAACTCGTTCTCAGGGTCCACGATTTAAAAAAAAAAAATTCCTTATGAAATGATAGAGAATCTTTTTCCGATCATAACGCCACAAAAAATATGAAATTTGATCGAAAACGAACGAAATTATGCTTTCGCGAAGTTAGCGGTATTCATGACATTTACACATCGGCGATTTTGCCCACTTTGAGCCCTATTTTCGGCAAATTTCAATGTTTCAGTCTACTAAAATTATAGCTATTTCGCTAGAACTCCATTTCTTATATCAATTGAATACAAGAAACTGCCTATTTACCAATTTCAACTACCCAAAATAGTGGTCAGAAAATGGCAATTTGGCCAATTTCACACAAATTTCAAATGATGCCAATTTCAAAATAGGGTCCATAATAAACACGGCAGACATACCTGGCACTAAAATAACATCTTTTATGTTCATTACTCATGTCTCCAGGCCCCTCTTACATTACTTTTGCTTTCCATTTTGAATTTTTATTCTCACAAAAAATAGAAGATTTACTGTTATGTATACAACTGCATCATTGTAAAAATAGTATAAATAATATCAGCGCACTTGTGCAAGAATATTAGACTCTCCAGTTGATGTGTATTGGACGCATGGTGTGATTTGTTTACTCTTGAACATCGGCCAAAATCGAACATTTTTGCTACTTTGCGCTCAGTTTCAAGGTACAGTGGTACCCCGGTTTACGATGGTCCCCAAACTCACCCTTTTATGTAAGTTTATTTTTTTAAATGCTTTTGTAAGTGTAATTTTGGGGGTCTAAAAGGACTAGTCTATTTTACAACTTTTCTTAAGGAGATAAATTCGTTTGGTAATGGCACTTGAACAGCATTCTGGAATGAAAAAATATCGTAAACCGGGGTACCACTGTACTTGTCATCGTGAAACCAGTCAGAATTATCTCTATTTCTGTAATATATCATCTATTTTATAAAATGAGACTAAGAAAACGAGAATACAAGAATAAATACCATACGAAAATAGACTGCAAAGTCGCTGTTTTAAACCAAAAACACAGTCAGAGTTTTTTTCCTCATTATGCACTGTGTGGTGCAGGAATTTTTTTATACTGTGCACACTGACCGCACAGACCCATTCTATCGCATCTAGGCCTAACAGCCTGTTTCTGCTTGATTTGAGGGTGCTAGAATTTAGGCGTACTAGTACGTCAATAACCCCAGGGCGTAAGACGTACTAGTACGACCAAAACCCCGAAAGGGTTAACACTGCAGGTACCAAGTTCTTTTCTGGGGTTACTGGCCTTTTTCTTTTAATGCCACTAGGACCAGGTTGAGAGTCACTGGACCCCACTCTAACCAAAAATCTGTCCAGGGAGCTCTGTGTCTGGCGTTTCTTTAAAACTTCCCTGAAATGAGACACCACATTGTCATTGTACATGTTGCCAGCACTGCCTGCAACAGCTTTGTTAGGATGATATTCATCCATAAAGCCTTGCACATCAGTCCATTTGGCACAGATCTCCCTAATCCTTAAAGAAGGCACCTTCTTCCATCTCTGTTCCTCCTCCTCCTCTGAATCATTTTCCTGAACTGTGGTCTGTTGTTGCTGTTGCTGTTGAAGCTCTTGCAGATCTTCAGTGGTTATCTCTTCATTGTCCTCCACCACCAACTGTTCCACATCCTCGGTATTAACATCCAACCCCATGGACTTCCCCAGTTCCACAATTTCTTCCACAACAGGCTCAGGCTCAGGGTTCTGAGGCTCATCCACAAAACCTTCAAAATCCCTCTCTGGGACACAGTCTGGCCACAATTTTCTCCAGGCAGAGTTCAAAGTCCTGGTAGTCACTTCTTCCCATGCCTTACCTATAAGGTTTACACAATGCAGGATATGGAAATAATCTTTCCAAAAGTCTTTTAGGGTCATATTCATGTCTGTGGTCACTTCAAAGCACTTTTGAAACATTGTTTTGGTGTAGAGTTTTTTAAAGTTTGAAATGACCTGCTGGTCCATGGGCTGGAGGAGAGGAGTGGTATTAGGGGGCAAGAACTTCACTGTGATGAACTTAAAATCCTTCACCATTTGCTCTTCCATGTCTCGAGGATGACAAGGAGCATTGTCCATTATCAGGAGGCACTTAAGTGGCAAATTATTTTCCTCGAGATATTTCTTCACACTGGGGCCAAACACTTCATGGAAACAATCAAAGAAAATTTCCCTAGTGACCCATGCCTTACTGTTAGACTTCCACATCACACACAAATTAGCCTTGGCGACACTGCATCTCTTAAACGCTCGGGGATTTTCAGCGTGATACACCTAGTACTATGTCTGCTTTGGTTCCCAGCCTTGACAAAATTGGCATCAAGATATTCTGGACACTGTTTGTGAGCAATTTTATAAACTTGATTTAATTTAAGTTGTTTTACTCTGTCTTCAATATTCAGCATATCCAATTGTTGTAATTCATCCTGGCCTACATGCTCTCTTGGACCCAGGTCCAGGATGAATCTTACCATTTTGTTTTGGGTGATTTGCAGCTTATCTTTCAGTTTTTTTGTCAAGGCAGAGTACCATGAAGAGCAAGCGTAGTCCATATGACATTGTATAAGGGCTAAACATAGGGTCCTGCGAGCCTCAGTAGGTAGACACTGTGTTTGTCTGTAGAGGAACTTCAGTCTGGCATTCGCTTTCTTTACTACACTGTTCCATATCAATTCTCCTGACATGCATGGGTCAAAGGGGATTCCCAGATATTTTACTGAGGAAACTGAAGTGATCGATTCCCCATTACACTGGATATTAAAATTATTTACCCTGCTCAGTTTATATTTCGTGCCAAAGAGTATGGCTTCTGTTTTCCCGAGATGTAACGATAGTTTGTTGTCTACTAACCATTTGCTGCAGGACTCCAGTTCCAGTGTTAATACATTAGATATATCTTGTGGGTCTTTACCTGACACTAACAGAGCACTGTCATCCGCATACAGTAGGAGTTTGCACTTGACGCTGATGGGCATATCATTTACATAACACAGGAATAATAAAGGACCCAGAATACTACCTTGAGGAACTCCACATGCTATCGGCAGTGGTTCTGATTCCGTTTTGTTGATTTTGACAATTTGTTTCCTGTTGCTAAGATAGGACTTAAACCAGTCTGTGGAACCTATGCCAATAGCTTGAAGTTTCTTACATAATATATTGTGGTTGACAGTATCAAAGGCCTTTTGCAAGTCTAAAGTTACCATTCCTGTGAGGTTCCCTATAGACATTTCAGTTCTCATGTAATCCATCAGATTAATTAGGGAGGTGTCGGTTGAGTAAGATCTCCTAAAGCCTGATTGGTAACTATGAAGAATGTTGTTGTCACTAAGATATTTAACTACTTGACAGTACACCACCCTCTCTAGAATTTTGGATATTACACTGAGTATACTAACAGGCCTATAGTTGCTGACATCAGACCTACTATTTTTCTTGAAGATAGGAGTAACTCTGGCCTCCTTGAACCCATCTGGCACTGTATTAGTGGTGATGGACAAATTTATTATGTGAGCAATGGGGATTGCCAGTTCAGAGGCACCATCTTTTAGGAACTTAGACGGGATGTTATCTGGGCCGGTGCTCTTAATTGGGTTTAACCTGCTTAGTTCTTTTTGCACGAAGTCATGAGATACACTTACTAGTTGACAACTGTTTGGAGTTACTCCTTTATTGGTATAGTATGTTATAAATTTAACAGAGTCTGTGTTAAAGGTATTTGATGCAGCTGGTAGCTTACTTACTAGTGTTGATGCGACAGTTGTGTAGTATGAATTAAAACAATTTGCCACTTTAGGTGTTTCGTGGCATACCTCGTTATCGACATTTAGAACTATGTTAGATCTATCTACGGGTTTATGGCTATACCCCAACTGTTTGAGTTGTTGCCAGAGCTTTCTAGGGTTATTCTTGTACTCTTCGATCTTTGAGCAATAGTGTCTTGCCTTTGCGCCTTTTATGAGCTTCTGCACTCTGTTCCTCACCCTTTGGAATTCATTTAGTGCTGCAATATCCTGTCTGTTTGCCTTAAATCTTTTTATCAACTGGTCTCTGAATTTCATATTATCTAATATCTCAGTAGTCATCCAGGGTTCAGTTCTTCGTTTAATCCTGACCTCTTTAACTGGTGCAATATTATCAAGGATGGCAGTGAACATTGTTTTGAATTTTTCCCAGGCATCATTTACGTCCGTGCAACTTGTTATCACTGACCAGTCACAATTGTGTAGCATATTTACCAGTGTTTCTTTATTGTAGTTTCTAGTTGACCTAACTTTTATTGTCTTGTGTAGGCCTATCTGTTCCCTAGTAATTTTCCTGGTACAGTAAATGATGAAATGATCACTAAGACCTGTGGTAATGACCCCTGACTGACTAATGTTCTCAGGGCGGCTACAAAGTATGTGGTCAATTAGGGTGGCTGAGAACTGTGTGATCCGGGTTGGTGTATTAATTAGTTGCGTGTAACTATTTAAATCCAGAATTTGCTTATATCTTTTACATAGCCCGTTATTTTGCTGTTGAAAACAGATGTTGAAGTCTCCTAATATTACTGTCTCGTCATTGTTAGCAAGTCCTGACAAGACTCTCGAAAAGTCCTCTAAGAACTGGTCATGGGTGGGAGGGCGATAACTAGTTCCTACTAAGATGGGTTTGGTCTTGGGTAGCAACACTTCAAACCATAGAATCTCAAGTTTATTGTCATTTAAATCAGGTCTTGGATTATAGGCTAAGTCGTTCCTTATGTAGGCACATACCCCACCACCTTTTCTATTCCTATCTAAGCGTTTTATATTGTAACCTTCTATTTTGACCTCGTCATCAGTCACCGTATCATCCAACCAGGATTCCGAGATGGATATAACTGCCGCTCTAGTTCTGTTAGCTAGAATCCTAATCTCTGCCAATTTTGGAAGAAGTGATCTTGCGTTGATATGAATAAAGTGAAGGCCTGTTTTCCTAAGACAATCATAATCATCAATAAATGGCAAGGGGTCATTAACATTAAAAATAGGTAAATCAATGTCATCATTGCTAAAGGGTAACTGTGCCAAAGTGCATTTGTTACAAACAAAATGAAATCTGGCACCATTACCATAATTGAACACACATCCATTATGCACCCACCCCATACATCTCTTACATATGGTATGTTTACTGTTCTTCTTTCTTACCTTAGTACAGTGTATACAAATGTCTGGTGGTGTCTGAGATAATAATGGTTCTATTGTCTGTGCATTACATATAGTGTTATCATCATTACTAGCAACTAGACCGTCATTATCACCATGACTTATCTGTCTGTTTTGCACCTGTACCATAGATTGAGGTCCTGGATTAGTATGAATATCGGCACTTAATAGCGCCACTATAAAAGCTGTGCGCCACTGTTTTGTTTTGGAGATGTAGGGTTGCCAAACCTTGCGGCGATAGTGGCACTTACGTTTCTGGTATGATGGCCACTGTTGGGCTTTCACTTTCCAGGGAGCTATCACCTCATTCACCTTTTCCAGACCCCATGACTGATTTCCTTCATTCGAGAAATGCACAATAATGATAAATATCATTATGGCAGCCTGAACCCCTCTGATGCCAGCCATAGTTACTCTTCACTCTTTATCATTTCACAACAAAAATTTGTTTTCTTTTCTTTACTTTTTATTAAAAAGAAACTGACAAGACCTACTTCATACAGTTTGGAAGCAAAGCCACAAATGTTCTACTTAACATAACACTCAATGGTACACCCATCACAAGACTCACAGAGGGAAAATTCCTAGGAATCCACCTTGACAATAGCCTTAAATTCCAAACACACATACAACAAATTTCCAAGAAAATCTCGAAGACAGTAGGCATATTATCAAAGATACGCTATTATGTACCACAATCAGCTCTCCTTGCACTATATCATTCACTTATCTACCCGTATCTCACCTATGGAATCTGTGCATGGGGATCAACAACATTAAATCACCTTAGACCACTCATAACACAACAAAAGGCCGCAGTCAGAATGATAACAAATTCCCACTCTAGACAGCATACTCCACCAATATTCAAAAGTCTAAAACTACTCACCGTAAAGAACATTCATACTTACTCTTGTGCCTACTACATATATAAAACTTTACACTCTAATATAAACCCTCCGCTCAAAATTCTACTCGCCAACTTTAACCCTTTCAGGGTCCAAGGGGGGTCTCCAAAACTCGTTCTCAGGGTCCAAGAATTTAAAAAAAAAAAAATTCTTTTTTCTTATGAAATGATAGAGAATCTTTTTCCGATCATAACGCCACAAAAATTATGAAATTTGATCGAAAACTAACGGAATTATGCTTTTGCGAATTTAGCGGTAGCCATGACACTTACGCATCGGCGATTTCGCCCACTTTGAGCCCTATTTTCGGCAAATTCCAATGTTTCAGTCAACTAACATTATAGCTATTTCGCTAGAACTCCATTTCTTCTATCGATTGAGTACAAGAAACCGCCTATTTACCAATTACAACTACCCAAAATAGTGGTCAGAAAATGGCAATTTGGCCAATTTCACACAAATTTCAAACGATGCCAATTTCAAAATAGGGTCCAGAATAAACAAGGCAGACATTCCTGGCACTAAAATAACGTCTTCTCTGTTCATTAGTCACGTTTCCAGACCCCTCTTACATTACTTTTGCTTTTCATTTTGAATTTTTATTCTCACAAAAAAATAGAAGATTTACTGTTATGTATACAACTGCATCATTGTAAAAATGGTATAAATGATATTAGAGCACTTGTGAATGAATATTAGACATGCCAGTTGATGTGTATTGGATGCATGGTGTGATTTGTTTACTTTTGAACATCGTCAAAAATCGAACATTTTCGCTACTTTGAGCTCAATTTCAAGGTACTTGTCGTTGTCAAACCAATCAAAATCATCTCTATTTCTGTAGTATATCTTACAATCTATCAAATGAGACCAAGAAAACGAGAATACATCAATAAATACTATACGAAAATAGACTGCAAAGTCGCTGTTTTAAACCAAAAACACGGTCAGAGTTTTTTTCCCCTCATTATGCACTGTGTGGTGCAGGAATTTTTTTATACTGCGCACACTGACCGCACAGACCCATTCTATCACATCTAGGCCTAACAGCCTGTTTCTGCTTGATTTGAGGGCGCTAGAATTTAGGCGTACTAGTACGTCAATAACCCCAGGGCGTAAGCCGTACTAGTACGTCAATAACCCTGAAAGGGTTAATAGGACCCGTGACCACAACACAAGACACAGATCACTTTTTGATATACCCCGTGTTCATATCAACCTATGTAAAAATTCTATGCACATAAAGGGCCCCAGAATCTGGAATTCATTACCAGTAAATATTAAGATAATCTTGTCTGAAAATCATTTTAAGACTCAACTCAAAAACCACCTACTCACCCAAAACTAAATGATCATACTATAAACTACTTTGAAAAATGCTCATTATTACAGTGGTACCCTGACTTACGATATTTTTTCATTCCAGAATGCTGTTCAAGTGCCATTACCAAACGAATTTATCCCCATAAGGAATGATGTAAAATAGACTAGTCCTTTTAGACCCCCAAAATTACACTTACAAAAGCATTTAAAAAAATGAACTTACATAAAAGGGTGAGTTTGGGGACCATCGTAAGTCGGGGTACCACTGTACTTTCCTATACGATAATCTCAATTTTTAATAATATGTTACTATTATGTTACCCCCTACTCAATCAAAACTAAATACTCATATTATAAGTTAATGTCAAAAATGCTCAATGTTATTTTCCTTAAGATAATCTCAATTCCATATTACCATTCGAGAATCTAAACACCTGTAACAATCTAATATCATCATATAATAATTTAAACAGTAAAATTTCATCATATTATAATTTGAAAACAATTTTTAACTAGAATAAACTCAATAAATTTCTCTAATATTAAGTACATAGTCTTTAAGTTACTAGATTAAGCTGCCCCTAATGCCATGGCATGTCAGTGGCTCTCCTTGCACTCTATTTACATTGTAACTACCAATACGTATGTAATCTGCAATCTGCAATGAAATCAAATTTACTTTACTACTTACTTTACAGTGGTCCCTCGGTTTTCGTCAAAAATTCGTTCCAGAATGCTGCTCAAGTGCCATTACCGAACGAATTTACGTAGGTAAGTCTATTTCAGACCCCCAAAAATACACTTGCAACAGCACTTATAAAAATACACTTACATAAATGTTCAAGTTTGGAGACGCACGAAAACCGAGGGACCACTGTATATCATGTTTCTATGTTATTTATATTATTTATTATGTCATATTAGATCAATTGTGATAGATAAATAAGCCGAGTTTATATTAGCGTTATATTGAAATACAGTGGACTCCCGGATTATGTAGTCGTCAGATTACGTAAAATTCGGAATAAGTAACATTTTTCCGTAAAAATATTGGTTCGGTACACAGTGGACCCCCGGTGTTCGTGATGCTCCAAACTCGCCCTTTTATGTAAGTGTATTTTTGTAAATGCTTTTGTAAGTGTATTTTTGGGGGTCTAAAAGGACTAGTCTACTTTACATTATTCCTTATGGGAATAAATTCGTTTGGTAATGGCACTTGAACAGCATTCTGGAACGAAAAAATCACGAAAACCGGGGGTCCACTGTAAGTAGATCCACTCGGAATAATTCGTCCCGGATGCATACGCATGGCCCGGATGGCCCAACACTCCATCCAGAGTTAGTGTGCCATTGTTTACCAGCGAGTGACAGCCATCCACGCATTCATACCATACATTTTGTCATTATTCCATTGTTTTTAGTGCTTGCATCTGCTAAATAAGCCACCATGGACCCAAAGAAAACTCCTAGTGCCAGCCCTGTGGTAAAGAGGCTCAGAAATACGGTAGAAATGAAAAAGGAGATCATTGCAAAATATGAAAGTGGAGTACATGTCGCTGAGCTGGCCAGGCTGTATGGCAAAGCCTATACAACCATCGCTACCATCGTGGCCAAGGGACTTAAAATCAAGGAAGCTGTTGTTGCGAAAAGGGGCAAATATGATCACAAAACAGATATCGCAAATACTGGAAGATGTGGAAACTTTGTTGTTGGTGTGGATCAACGAAAGAATTAACAGGAGATAGGGTTACACAGGCAATAATATCTGAAAAGCAAGGCAGTTGCATGATGATCTCGTCAAGAAAATGCCTGCAACAAGTGCTGAAGTGAGCGACTTAAAGCCAGCAAAGGCTGGTTTGACAGATTTAAGAGCGTAGTGGCGTTTTAAAGAAACGCCAGAGACAGAGCTCCCTGGACAGATTTTTTGTGAGAGAGAAGTCCAGTGACTCAAGCTGGTCCTAGTGGCATTAAAAGAAAAAAGGGAAGTAACCTCGAAAAGAACTTGGTACCTGAAGTGTTAACCCTTAAACGGTCCAAACGTATATATACGTTCTACCGCCCCAAACGTATATTTACATTTTATTTTTCATGCCTCCAAATTTGGCACGATTGGCCTGAGATGCCTTGTCAGCATAGAATGGGTCCTAACACTCGGTGTGTGCCATATTAAAAAATCTGGGGCCACTTAGTACCTTGTGGGAGCACCAGTTAAATTGAGCGCCAGCTAGAGCAAACACTGCGGCAAACACCAAGGATTCACTGATGTCATGTCATATTAACACTCCCCTTTTAAGTGGAAAGTGATGTCGGCAGGCTGGCAGGCCAGCTGGCTGCCAGCAGCTGGCTTGCCAGCTGTGTACCTGATTGGCTGTCTCTGTATCCGTCTGTCTGTCTGTCTGTCTGTCTCTTTGTCTCTATTTGTCTCTATCTCACAGGAACACATATGTAAATACAATTATACCTAGTGTAAATTACCTAGGATAACTAAAAAAATCCAGACAAAGTGTTATACTGTGCTTGTGATCTGCACACAGACAGACAGACATACAGACAGACAATTTTGAGTAACAAATAAAGCGAAGCAGTGTAACCTCATCAAATGTCATCACTGTAATTACTAGACTGATAGGAAGAGATAAGACTGCCCTCACCCCCTCATCAAATTTCACCAGTCATCATTAGTGGAGATCAGATGAGATAAGGCAGTGACACATATCTTACATAATGCTTAGGGGGAAATTTATTATAATTATTATTATTATTTATTATTATTATTATTATTATTATTATTATTATTATTATTATTATTATTATGCACTATCATCATTATTATTATTATTATGTACTATCATTATTATTATTATTTGAGTACAATTTCAGTACCTAATATTACTGTCAGAACAAAGATTGGCTATGAAATCACAAGAACTACTATAAATTATAATTATTAGAACATAAAAATTACATAAAATAATAAAAAAACAAGAAAAAAAGGTATATCGGCAACGATTCTGCAAACGGCAGGACTACTGTTGCTGTCAGGTGAGCATCCAGTGCCAACTTCTCTGCCTCATATCTTGGTAACTACTGACCATAGATTTTTCTTTTTTTTTTTCCT
>WNWK01041632.1:0-16357 GCA_009830355.1 Cherax destructor | reverse complement strand
AAGGTGTGCAGGAGAGACCAGCTGCACCAAGGTCTGTAGGAGAGACCAGCGCCCAAGGTCAGTGTGGGAGAGACCAGCGCACCAAGGTCCACCTCGTGGAAGCATGAGGGCCCCGTCTGAAAAATGAACGGACGGAAGGTGGGTCGGACGGAAAATGGAGTGTTTGAACTCTTTTTAAAAAAACTTAATAATATACTGCCAGGTGTGTGTGTGTGTGTGTGTGTGTGGGTGTGGTGTGTGTGTGTGTTTGTTTGTGTGTGTGTGTGTGGTGTGTGTGTGTGTGTGTGTGTGTGTGTGTGTGTGTGTGTGTGTGTGTGTGTGTGTGTGTGTGTGTGTGTGTGTGTGTGTGTGTGATTTTGGGGCCCGACGGAAGTGGAACTTGCATATCTTGATTAATAGTGGGTTGCTAATTTTCCCCCAAATGTTCACGATAAGGGGGGGGTGGGAGAGCAATGTTGGGGTGGGGGCAATGTTGGGGTGGGGAAATGGGGGGGAAAATGTTGGGTGGGGGCAGTGTTGGGGGGGGAGCAGTTTGGGGTGGGAGAGCAGTTTTGGGGGGGGGGAGAGCATGTTGGGGTGGAGAAAAATTTTGGGGGTGGAAGGAGTGTTGGGGGGGAGAGCAGTTTGGGGGGGAGAGCAGTTTGGGGTGGAGAGCAGTGTTGGGTGGGAGAGCAGTGGGGGGTAGGCGGGGGGGGGGAGAGCAATGTTGGGGGGAAAGCAGTGTTAGGGGGGAGAGCAGTGTTGGGGGGGGGGGGGGGAGAGCGGTTGGGGTGGGAGAGCAGTGGGGGTGGGAGAGCAATGTTGGGGTGGAAGAGAGTGTTGGGGGGGAACAGTGTTGGGGGGGAGAGCAGTGTTGGGGGGGGATAGCAGTGTTGGGGGGATAGCAGTGTTGGGGGGGGAAAGTTTGGGGGGTGGGAGAGAATGTTGGGATGGAGAGCAGTGTTGGGGTGGGAGAGGGGGGGGGGGGGGGAAAGGGGGGGGGAGAGCAGTTTGGGGGGTGGAAGCAGTGTTGGGGTGGGAGAGCAATGTTGGGGGGGGAGAGCAATGGGGGGGAGGCGTGTTGGGGTGGGAACAGTGTTGGGGTGGATAGCAGTGTTGGGGGGGGGGGCAGTGTTGGGGTGGGAGAGCAATTTGGGATGGAGCATGTTGGGGGGGAAAAGGGGGGGGGGATGGGAAAGTGTGGGATTTGGGGGTTTTAATTATTTAAAATATGGGAAGAAATTTCATGTTTTTTTGCCTATAATATGTGTCGTCATTCACACAAAATTATATATATATATATATATATATATATATATATATATATATATATATATATATATATATTATATATATATATATAAAAAACCCTGCACTAGCCAAGGACTTGAACCCATGGTGAGGAACCACATGACGTTTAACCCACAGGACCCCAAAAATCCTAAAAAGAGGGGTAGCAGAGCTAGCTGTTTACCGCCATCCGAGGACATACGGTGGTGTGGCAGCTTAAAAGCTAATTTTCATTCTCCTGCCTGTTTGTTGTACTAGCTTCACGAGCACCATATATATATTTTTTGTAACCACGAACAATGGCGGAAACAGTTTCTTGTGGCTGCGCCATCTTGTAGGTTTAGTGGGGCCCGTGGGGGTTAAAGGTCATGGTTTTCACCAAAAGGGGGCCAGTACAACATGGGTTCGATCCTGGGGGAGTCAGTTTTTTTTATATATATATATATATATATATATATATATATATATATATATATATATATATATATATAAATATATTATTGACGGTGTTTTTCACCAAGAAGTTAAGCCAAAAAAAAGAGGAGAGAGAGAGAGAGAGAGAGAGAGAGAGAGAGAGGGGGGGTGGAGCACATCCGCTGTACCTGGGGAACATGGCATGATGGGAATTACAATGTTTTGTTAGTCCCTGTGGAGGGGGGGAAGGTGGCCGGGGGATTGATAGAGGATAGTGATGGGGGGGTTTGGGAGGGTGTTTTAGGGGGGGTGGTGGGGGGGGATGTGTGTTTTGGGTACTGGGTTTCTCCACCAGTACCGGAGGGAAAAGGGGACGCAATAATAATTCCCGAGTGTTCGGACCCCCTTACCCTATTGGGGCCCACGGTGGTGACCAGCTTGTGATTGGTTGGTGCTCTGCTTTCTTCCACCCGTACCAGCCACTGTTGCTTAAAAAAAGGGTTTAGAAACCCTCGAATCACCCCGGTTTTGGGGCATTTTTGGGGACCCCTTAAAATCTGAATGATTTTTTTTAATATCAGTTTTTTACTTTGTAGCGGTGGGAGCTACTAAGTCCCCGTCCCCTAACATGTTTTTTTTCCCATAATTACCTTTCCTAATTACATCGTATTTTTTTTGTCTGTTTCGTAAGGTGAAGTCCAGGATCTTTCCTTAATTCATGGTATAACAACAAATCTTTAGACATTTAGAGGTGTGAGTTTTGCTCACCCCCTCCTCTTACTCTCATCCTTCACCCCCACCCTATCCTTCACCTCCCCCACTCACCCCCCCTCCCCCCCCTCTCACCCTTTACCCCACCCCTCCCCCTCACTCCCCCTCATTTCCCCTCTCACCCCCAGCCTCACTCTCACCCTCCTCTCCCCTTGCCCTACCTCCCTCTTGCCCCCACCCCCCTCTTGCCCTACT
Source organism: Cherax destructor (assembly GCA_009830355.1). Taxonomy (NCBI): domain Eukaryota; kingdom Metazoa; phylum Arthropoda; class Malacostraca; order Decapoda; family Parastacidae; genus Cherax; species Cherax destructor. Next base: position 13,708 of record WNWK01041632.1, on the reverse strand, counting down.
CACCCCCCCACTCTCCCCCTCCCCCCAACCCCAGCCTCCTCACCCCCCTCTCCCTCTTGCCCTCCTCACCCCTCACTCTCCCCTTCCCCCACCCCCACTTCCCCCCTCACTCCCCTTTTCCCCCCCTTTCCCCCCCCTCCCCCCCTCCTCTCCCCCCTTTCCCTCACCCCTCCCCTCACCCCTCACCTCCCCCCCTCCCCCCCTCAACCCCCCCCCCCCCCCTTCCCCCTCACTCTCACCCCCTCACCCCCTCTCCCCTCCCTCACCCCTCACCTCACCCCTCCCTCACCCCCCACTCCCCCCCTCCCCCCAAAACCCCTCAAAAAACCCTTAATCTGGGGGGGATCTTGGTGCCTGGACCCCTCCCCCTTCCCCCCTACGTCCCCCCCCTCCCCTGTGTCAGCAGGCTTGCCAGGACTCTCCGTCACCCCCGTCACCCCCCCACCTACGACTGGTAGACGTCAACCAACCATTGGGTAATGCACTCCTTGGGTGGGACCTGAAAAGCGTTTTTGGGGGCGGGCCCCTGGCAGACCACCGGGAAAAACACCAGACGAGCCTGGCCTTTTCCCGGGCCCCGGGAAAAAGATGTCATTCAATGTACCGTATCTCTTTTTTTAGTTTCTTGAGAGTTTTTGGGGAGTAATTTTTTCCCCCAATAGAAAGTTAAAAGTCTTAAAAAATACTCAGAACGTCGAAACTTTTTTAAAAGCAAAAACCCCCAGGGGGTTTTCCAGGTGCCTCTACTGTTTTTTATTTTTAGCAGACCCAGAGGAGAAAACCCGGGGGAGTGTCCTGGTCCCCCTACTGTTTCTTATTTTAGCAGACCCAAAAGGGAGCACCCGGGGGGAGTGTCCGGGCCCCCAAAAATTTCATTATAACGGGCCTAGGGGAGCACCCCAGGGGGGTGTCCTGGCGCCCTACTGTTTCTTTTTATAGCAGACCTAGAGGAGCACCCCAGGGTAGTGCCCCGGGGGCTTCTACTGTTTCTTTTTTAAAGGGCCTAGAGGAGCACTCCGGGTGGGGCCGGGGCCCTACTGCTTATTATAGCAGACCTGAAACCCCCGGGGGAGTGTCCTGGCGCCTCTACTTTTTTTTTATTATAGCAGACCTAGAGGAGCCCCCAAAAGGGCCCGGGGCCTCTCTTTTTTTTTAAAGACCCAAAAGGAGCCCCCTCAGGGTAGTGTCCGGGGGCCTCTACTGTTTTTTATTATAGCAGACCTAGGGGGAGCACCCCGGGGGGTGTCCGGGGGCTACTGTTTCTTATTTTGGGTGCCCCCGGGGGCACCCCAGGGTAGTGTCCGGGTTCCTCAAAAATTTTTTTTAGCAGACCAAAAAGCCCCCAGGGTGTGCCTTTTGGGGCCTCCTGTTTTTTATTATAGCAGACCTAGGGGAGCACCCCCAGGGAGTGTCCTGGCGCCTCTACTGTTTCTTATTATAGCAGACCTAGAGGGCACCCCAGGGTAGTGCCCCGGCGTTTTTTACTGTTTCATATTTTGTGACCTAGAGGAGCCCCCCAGGGTAGTGCCCGGGGGGCCCCCTTTTTCTTATTATAGCAGACCTAGAGGAGCCCCCGGGGGTGCCCCGGGCCCCCTACTGTTTCTTGCAAAACCCGCCCCCGGGGGCACCCCAGGGTGTGTCCTGGTCCCCCTCCCTTTTTAAAATAGCACCCCCAAGGAGCACCTCGGGGGAGTGTCCGGGGCCCTCTACTGTTTCTTATTATAGCAGCCCCAAAGGGGCCCCTCGGGGAAAAATGTTCTGCCCCTACTGTTTTTATTATAGCAGACCTGGGGGCACCCCAGGGTAGTGTCCTGGCCCTCACTGTTTCTTATTAAAACGGGCCTAGAGGAGAAAACCCCGGGTAGGGGCCTTTTTTCCCTTTTCTGTTTTTTTAATTTTAGCAGACCTAGGGGCACCCCAGGGTAGTGTCCTGGTGCCTCTACTGTTTCTTTTTTAAAACCCCCAGAGGGCACCCCCAGGGTAGTGTCCGGGTTTCCTCAAAAATTTCTTATTATGAGACCTAGGGGAGCACCCCAGGGTAGTGCCCGGGGCCCCCCTCTGTTTCTTATTATAGCAGCCCCCCAGGAAACCCCCGGGTAGGGGTCCTGGGGGCCTCTACTGTTTCTTAATGAGCCCCCAGAGGGCACCTCGGGGGAGTGCCCCTTTTGGGCCTCTACTTTTCCCCTTTTTATAGCAGCCCCGGGGAGCACCCCAGGGTAGTGTCCGGCCCTTCCTGTTTCTTTTTTAAACTGACCTAGGGGGCCCCCCAGGGTAGTGTCCTGGTGCCCCTACTGTTTTTTAAAAATAGCAGACCTGAGGAGCACCCCGGGGGATTTTCCCGGTGCCTCCTGTTTTATTTAGCAGACCTGGGGGAGCACCTCGGGGAGTGTCCTGGCCTTCTACTGTTTCTTATTATAGAAAACCCGAAAGCACCTCGGGGAGTGCCTTTTGGGGCCCCTTTTCTGTTTCTTATTAAAACGGGCCCGGGGAGCCCCCCAGGGAGGGGCCTTTTGGGGCCCCCCTTTTTTTATTAAAAGCAGACCTAGAGGAGCACCCCGGGGGAGTGTCCTGCGCCTCTACTGTTTCTTATTATAGCAGCCCCAGGGGGAGAACCATTTAAAAAAATGGTAGGATTCCGGGGACAATGTTACATTAGTGATATTTTTTTAAACAACGTTTCGCTCTACGACTACGGCTGCTGCCCCCTTGCTGCCGCTGCTGCCCGCCGCCGCCGTCGCCATCACCTGTTTGCTTAGGATGCCACCTTTTAACCCGGGAATTCCTTTTTCCGCTAAGGGGGGAAAAGGTGCAAGGAGGATGACCCATACATCTGCATACAGTGACAAAAAGAAAACTGTTTTTGCATGTGTGGTCCAGATTTTTTTCCCCCCTTTTTCCAGCGATCTCAGTACGATGGAAATAAATGGTAAAAAAAAGGGCCTTTTGGAAAAAAAACAAAAACAGTATAATGTGATCCTTTATTGACAACTTTTTGCCCACGCAGTAAAATTTCGAGTCACAAAAATCAAGCACAAACAGATCTGTTTGGGACTCGAAAAAAACCCACTGTGGGGAAAAATTTTAAATAAAACCCTTTCCCCCGCTTTTTTTTTTTTTCCCCGATTCAGCACCCCCACCTCCGCCGGGTGCCAGATCAGCCGGGTTTTGATGGTTTTCTTTGGCCGGGGGGCCCCAAAAACAACAGCAACAGCCTTTTTAACAGGCAATCAACTAGGTAGCCTGGTCAAAAACAAAAGGGCTCTGACCGCCCCCCCCCAAATTAAATTGTGGATTAATTTTCATATCCCCCCCTTAAAATTGATTTTTTTTTTTAAACCCAAGATGATAGCCCCCCCCCCCCCCTCTCTCTCTCTTTCGTGTTAATGGTCTATATGTTTATTTTAAATATTTTTTTATGTATGGTACCATGCTAGATGTATGGTACCATGCTGGATTTTTGGACCATGTTGAAAATGGCAAATGCGGATGAAAGTACCATGCTAGATGTATGGTACCATGCGGGGTGTATGGAAAACCCTGTTTTTATGTACGGTACCATGCTGGATGTACGGTACCATGTTGATGTAGGGACCATGCTGGATGTATGGTACCATGCTTGATGTGGGGGACCATGCGGGGTGTATGTTACCATACGATGTATGGTACCATGTTGATGTATGGTACCATGCTGGATGTATGGTACCATTTGGGGAATGTGGGGGTCCCCCCAGGGGGGAAGGGAAGGGGGGTTATGGTGTTGGGGGCCCAATGTCTCTCCTCTCTGCATATATTCTTACCTGCTTTTCCACCTGGCTCCCCCCACCCTCTCCAAAATGGGTGAGGAGGGGGTTTTGGGGGGGCGGGGTCCCCGGGGGAGGTCATGGGAAAAAGGGAAGTAGTTTGGGGGGTAGTGTGGGCGGGATGGAGGATTTATGAGGGGGGGGAGGAGGAAAAAAGAGATAATTAAAAAAGGGTTAACAGCCTGGTTGATGGGGGTTTATCCAAAAGGTGGTTCGGGGGAAGGGGGGCGCTGCCCCCCGGGGAAATATCCTAAAAGGAAAATTTTTAGTTACCCCCCGGGTATTCACATTTTTCCTTGAGGGTCGGGAAAAACAACAAGTAAAAAAAAAGACAGCTGTGGCGGAACTGACCTATATAAGCGGGTAATCGATTCAAGGCGCTAGTAACAACAGCTTAGTGGATTGCAAAAATCAACTCAAGCAAAAACTGCAAAAAAAAAGGGAATGTGTGTGTTTTGTGTGTTAGTTCCAAAAGTCAAAGGCACTTGTGGGGTAAACACTTGGCCTTTTTGAACCCAAGGTGGGGTTTTATGAGTGTGTGTATGTGTGTTTGCAGGGGTCAGGTTATGGCCCCTCCCCCGGGGCCCCTTTTCCCTCGACCGGCTTTACCCCCTGTGTGAAAAAACCTAGTTGTTTTTTGTGGGGGGGGTTTTTTAGCTCCGGGGCCCCCCTCTCCTACTATTCCTTTTTGGGGGGCCCCCGACGTGGAAAAATATCGGTCTGGGGAAGGGGGCCTTTTTGGGCTTCTTCCTCAGACCGAACCCTTCCCCCCCAAACCCCCCCCTTTTTTCCCCTCCCCCATCCCCCTTTTTTCCCCTTTTCCCCCCCCTCCTCCTCACCCCCTTTCCTTTTTTTCCCCCTTTCCCCGTTTTCCCCCGGGGCTTCTCCCCCTCAGGCATTCTAGTTCCTGAGGGAGGGGAAGGGTATCGTGGCCCCTCCCATTCCGTTGGGCCCCGGGGGGTGGTGTGGGTTCCGGGGTTTTGGGGTCGCCTGGGGATGCCCCCCTCCCCCCGGCCCCCGGGGGGGGGCGGGTATCTTTTGGGGGACGGGTGTATTCTGGAGGCCCCTTCCGGGGTTCCGGGGGTGGTGGCCAAAGGGGTTTTTTTTGTGGCGGATATCCGGCCGCCCTTTTTTTTTGTCCGCCGAGATGGCTCGGTGGATGGGGGGTTGTTACCCGGGGATTGCGGTTTTTGGGGGAAAAGGGTAGGGTATGGACGGGTTCCATGAAATCTGCACTACTTGCGGTGTTGAGGTCCTTTTGGGGAAAAGGGGGGATTTGCGCTCCCTTTTTTCCCCTCCTAGGACCTTTTCCCCCCCACGTTTTTTTTTTATTCTTTTTTTTTTTTATTTTTTTTTTCTTTCTTTTTTTTAAAAAAAAAAAAGAAGAACCCCAACCCCATGGCTGACCCAATCCATGAACCCACCCCCCCCGGGCCCCCCCTTCCCCCAAATCCGCACCCAGTACCCCGGCCCCCTTGTTAAGGATCCCCTTTTGGGACACCCTCTCATGCCCCTGTACCTCTTGCTGGTGCTGGTTCGTCACCTGCTTCGGTACCGGGGTCCCGACTGGCCCTTTCGTACGTCTGCCTTTTCGCCTTCTCTGACCCTTGACCGGCTTCCCCTCGACGGGGGCAATTTTCGAATCGCTCGCCCGCCCCCCATAAAACCCCCCGGTCCCAAAAAAAACGACCAAGACCCCCCCCATGACGATTCGATACCCCTTTCCCCGTTCATCGCAGAAACGACCAGCTCGTCACCCCCCCTTAAACTCTCTGTTTCAAACTACTTAATGGACAAAGTTTTTCCTTTTCCCCCAAATTTTCTCCAATACCTATCTTTCACCCCAAGTTTGGGGTGGCCTCTCCCTTGTTGGAAAAAAACATCTCATTTCACGCCCCAAAAAGGGCCTCGCATCATCAGGGCCCCAGAATGCGGCCCCCAAGCTGGGGGATTTTTTTTCTTCTTACGACCATTCCCCAAACACACCTGTTACTTTGGGGACCACCATTCCCCAATTCTTGTTGTGGTTCTGTCATTTTGCCCCACCCATTGCCCAAAGGGGAATTTCCAGACATGGTTTTTAATTTTCACAGCGAGCCCAAAAGAACTCCCTATCCTTAAAGTTGACACTTTTGCCTTTTACCGGGCGAAGACGTTATCCTTGCAAAAACCCTCCCCCTAATTTTTGACTGCCGGAACTCCCCCCTTCGGTCTACAAAATAATTTTTAAAGTTCGGGTGACCCCACACCGCAGCAGTGAAAAAACTGCTGGCGTTTTGGTCATCCAAAAAAATTTGGGTCCATGGCCAATGCCCAGTCTGTGGTGCTGACGACCACCTTTTTTCCCCTTTCCCCCCTTTGCCTTAACTGTCATGAGGCACACCTTTTCATATTCTCGCCGTTGTCGGTTTTTCCCAAGGCGGGAAATCCGTTGTCTCAAAGGGGGGAAAGGGTTTTCCTTTATGCTTTTCCCCCTCTCTTTTTTTCCCTTTAAAAGGGAAATTCCCCCCGTATTTCTTATTCTCGCATTGCTAAACGTCCCCCCTTCTGGGGTCCCAATTCCCCCGGCTTCCTCTGTGGTTGCCTCATCCGCAACCCCCCCCTTTCCCAAACCCCCTTTTTGATATTTTGGCCAGGTCCCCCGGGCCCCCCCCTGTCCACACCCTTTTTCCCCTACTCACTCGCACAATCCTGAGTCTCCCTCCTCGTTCTTCACCAAACCTCAGCGCCCCCCTCCTTCTCATAACCCCCGGGAAAAACCCCACTGGGGTCCTTCCCCCTTTTACTAGTTCTATAACGTGTGTGGAGGTTCATCCCCCCCCTCATACACTACCTTCATCCCCTGCCCCCCCCAAGCCCCTTCGGGCAGTTTCCTCTTCTATCTCCTCACCCTCTACTTTTAGTGCAGTCTATAGACTCCCAAAAGTTGCTCACTTTTTTTTCCATTTCTAATGTAGTCCCACATTCTGCATCTTTGATTTCCCCAAAAACTGGAAGCTATTGCGGGGAAAAATTACAGAACGGGAAAATGATGGACACTACTCCACCTGAGGTTCCCCCATCTCTCTTCTTCTCTCAACCCCCTTCCTTCCCGTCCTCCTTTTCTGATTACAGGTTTCCCCCTGCCTCCACCGTGGACTTTTCTAACCCTAGTCCATAGATTCCTCTCCCACTTATATCTTTCTCCCTTTAAAACATGGCTTATTTACAGGGGAATATCCAAGGCCTCAGGGGGTAGCTTTATTTGCTCTCTCATTTTTCCCCTTTGGGGGGCTTTTGCAAAACCCAAATTACAATCCACTGTTATCGGCCCTTTTTGGGGTATGTTTTTTTATATTCTTTGGATTTTTTTTCCCCCGGGAAAACCCTTTTAAAAAAGTGCTCTTCTTATACGCACTGGTGTTCCATAGTCAGCTCTATTTTCCCTTTTTCCCTTTCACCCCCAGCCCTTTTCCCCCCTTGAATAAGTGGTATACACTCAAAATTTTATATCTCCCCCCTTCGGGGGCAATGTCTACCCGATGTTGATTTTCGGGGGTTTCTTCCTTACCGCCACCCCTTCTTTCTCGATTTTTAACGCACCCATTTTTTTGGGGGAGGATCGCACTGTACGTGGCATTTAGTTGGAGGCTTTTTTTGCTTCTTTCCCCTCCATGTTTTAAATACGGGTACTTTTCCCATTTTGCCCCCCCGAACTCTTTTTTTCCCCCCCCTCACCTTTCCATCTGCTCTTCATCTACTGTCCTTGACTTCACCTGGTCTGTCCTCCCGGACTTACATGACCCCCATCATTTCCCAATCATCCTTAACCCCCCCTTGTTTTCCCACCTCCTTTTTGCCCCCTTTTGGCATTTGACCGGGCTGGGATTTTAAGCACATCTTACTGCCTTTCATGGGTTTCCCCCATTCGTCCTCCATTGATGAGGTTTTACATCTCTTTTCGTCCTCCATCTTCACAGCGGCTTAAATTCTTTCCCCCCCAAACCTCGGGGCAAGCATCCTCAAAGGTGCCTTTTGGTGGTCCCTTTTGCTTGTGCTCGGGCAGGGGGTTTGGGGAAAGTGCTGCATGGGGCGGGGACTTTAACAGAACCACAGAAAACCTTTTTTATTTAACAGAAGAGGGGGTATTGCCCCGTGCATCGTGATGCCCACTTGCTCGAATTCTTTCACTGCCCTTGGGGTTCTCGTGAGTGCAGTCGGGGAAAAAGTGCAAAATTTAAGGGAAAATTCCCCCCACCCGGCTCCTTTTTCTTCAGGTTGCTGGTGTTGATATAGCCCCCCTTTTTTCCCTTGCCAAAAAGGGGAAAACCTCGGGGGCCCCTTTTTAGGGCTCCATCTATGCCCCTCGTTTTCCCTCTTCTAAGTCTGCCAGCGATTTAAAAACCCCTTGATTTTTTCTTTTTAGAGAAGAATCCTATAATTTCCCTTTTTCCCTTCAAAAACTGGAGGCAACAATTTTGCTTGCCGATCATGGGCGGGGGGCCCGGGGCGGCATACATATTCTTTTCAGCATTTACATCAGTCTGCTTTACTGTCCTCTTACGACTCTTTAACCTTATATGGCCCCAGGGTTTTTCCCCCACCCGTAAATCCCCTTTTTTTTTCCCCTTTTTGAAAACCAGGTCCCACGGGAGGGGTCCCTCTCACTACCGTCCCATCGCCTTCCATGCAGTTTGAAAAGGAATGGAACGTCTAGTTAATAGACGTTTGATGGGTTTTTGAGACCCCAAAATCCCCCCCCCGGGGCAGTATGGTTTTCCAAAAGGGCCCGGGGGATTGCCCCCTTTTTGGGGTTTGGGAACGATTTTTAAGCCTTTGCGAATAACCATTCGGTTATCCCCATTTTTTTGACCTTGAAAAAGGCTTATGATACAACTTGGGGAAAAATATTTTGGGCCCCGGGCCCCCCTTAGGCCCCCCAGGCAACTTCCCCCTTCTTTCTTAAGGCTTTCTTAACTGACAGACATTTGGGGCCCGGGTTGTTGAACTCCCCCCAATTTTCCAAACGAAGGTGTCCCCCAGGGATGTGTTCTGAGCACAACCCCCTTTTTTGCTTCCCATAAATAATTTTCACCCGTTCTCCCACCCAAATTTGGGGGTTTTTCCCCTTTTTGGGTGATTTTTCCATAGCTTGTGCAGGTGCTGACTGTCACCTCATTGCAGTTCCCCGCATGCCATCAAAACCGGGGGTTTTTTTTGGGCCACCACTCACGGGTTTAAGTTTTTTGTGGCAAAAATTATCAAGAGTTCACTAGATTTTGTGGTCTCCATCATCCATTGTACCTATACGGCTCAGATCCCGAAAAAGGTCAGGTTTTCGGCCCCCCGTTTGACCTTTTTCCGGAAACCCATTACCCTCTGAAGGCGACTTATTAAAACCCGGGGAACCCCTTAAACCCTCGCCCTCTTTCATTTTGGGGGTGATCGTAGAACCTCCTTCGCCAAAAATTTAGCCCCCTTCTATCGAAACCATTATGGTGACCAGATATATTGGCAGCCCCTCCCCCCACTTTTTTCCCCCCTTAATTCCCCCCCATCACCAGGGATTACGCTTTTTCCTTGGTGCTTTTGTTCTTTCCCCCCTTTGGGGAGCCCCCATGGAAGCCGAAAAAATTTCCCTCCTTGTCCCCTCGTCGTGATGCCCTTGCATTCCCCAATTTTTTTCCTTTCATGACCCCCCAATCCTTCCATGTATAGGATTGTCACAAAATTAAGAACGTTTTTTATTTGTTCGCGCCCTGTTTACTTGTCCCTTTTCTCTTCGTCTGCATTCACTCTTTTTTTCCCCCTTAGCTTCCGGCCTTTTTTTGTTTTTGTGGGGCCCCCTTTCCCCCACCCCCCCTTGGGAATTCCTACTGTCCGTGTCTGTTTTTTTCCCCCACCTTGCGGAAAAAACCCAATGCCCACGGCCCGCTCTTTTTTTTCCAGACCATTTGTTTCATTCCCATGCCATCGCAGTATACACCGATGGTTTTAAAATTTTGACCCCGGGCGGTTGCAGCAGTGTTTCCGGGGGAGCGTGTACGGGGGGGCATCTGTTACCCCCCCAGCATATTTACGGCTGAATTTAGGGGCCTTCTTTTTTGGGACTTATCCGTTGCATCTATGCCTGTATCACCATTTGTTCGTTTCAGACTCCCTTATGCTTTCAGGTTTTTGGGAAAAGGGGAACCCCCCCCCCTATTCTTCGTATCCACCTTTGGAAAACCGATCTTTAGCAAGCATAAAGATATTGTCTTTTTTTTGGGCCCCCCGGGCATGTTGGGGGACAGGGGGAATGAACAGGCAAACTGCCCCGCGGTCAGCAGTACATGACCTTCCAGTTTCAAAAGAGGTGTTCCTTTCACGGACTTTTTTGGGGCATTGCTACCCACCTTCCCCCTTTTTAAAAAACCTGGTCGGGGCCCGGGAAAAACCATTTAAAAACCCGGGGTTATGGGGTTCCCCTTCTTCTTGTCAAAAAAGCCCGGGTTGGGGGACTACACTCCCCCCTCCCCCCAACCTGCCCCTCAGGGGTTTTTCATGGAGAGGCCCCCCGCCCCTCTCTGTGAGCATTGTCGGGTTTCCCCGTGTCTTTTGACATATCCGGATGCCCACTCTATCAACAGACGCAGTTTACCTCCAACGACGTTTTGCCCCCGGGGGCCCTTTTTTCCCCCTTCTTGCAGATGGCCCCCCCTTTTAACCGACTCTCTTTTTTATTTTTTGGCCAAAAAACGGGCCCTTCCCACCCTCTAAAATTTTACCCCAGCACCTCCCCCAGCCCCCTTTTCCCCTTTCCGTTTCCTTTTTGGGGCCCCCCCCACTATCCACCGTCATTTTTTACTCCATACCTACTAATCGTCCATCTCCCCCTTAAAACCCCCTCTCCCTGCATCCTACAAAAACCCGCGGGGTGTATCCCCCGTGGTTTAGCGCTTCTATTTGATTTTAATAATAATACACTACTATTGACCGACTCTACTGATTCTTGGCCTTTTTTCCAAAAACGTACCACCCCCCGAAAGGGGCATGTTTCCCCGTCTCCTCGTCCAGTTTGGTGTGATTACTACACTATTAATACCGTGCATTTTTTGCTGTCACTGTTGATGCTATCCCTGTACTGTCACCTAAAATTTTCATGTTATGCTCGTGTCCCCCCGCCCCCCTCTCTCAGAGTTAATGGGGTTTAGTGGTTAATGATGGAATTTTGGGGGATACCTAAGGTAGGGTCTCTCTCTCTCTCCTTTTACCTGATGGAGGATCGAGCCTCCACCACTCCTGAAAAAGCCACAGTTCCGACACGAGTATCGTCGAGAAGTACGGATCTTCGGGGAATTCTTTTTGTTGTTAATGGGGAAGCTGGGGCATCGTTGAGGGGGGAGAGAGATCACACATGGGACAGATACTCCCACACCCCCCAAAAACAAATCATATGATTTCATGTGACAGGTGAAAAAGACACTACGACATATTTTTGGGGGAAAACGTCGGGGTCCTGGGTTTTTGATCACTTCTGACGTACATTGTTGTTGTAGGTTTGCCGGTACCACCCCCGGGGGCCCCCAAATGGTCCCCGGCTTGGGCCCCCCCGGGGGTGGGGGTGTCGGTCATCTTTTTCTTCTTTTTTTGGGGGCCCCCGGGGGGGGGTGACTTTTCCCCCGGCGGGCTCCCCAGGGGGGGGAGTGTCTTCTGGCGTCCTTTTTTCATCAGGGCGTCCTTGGGCCTTCATCAGCAATTTGGTTTTGACGTACAGAATAAATGACAGTATATGGGGGGGGAGACTGACGTAAAAGTGACGTATAGTGACCTGAAAAAGCCATTTTGAGATGAGGACAGGTCCTCACCAAAATGAAAAACCCCTCATCTCGTACGTTAGAAGTGATCAAGGTCCCAGGACCGAGATTTTTTCCAAAAAATGGGTTTTTTCTCACCTGTATTTTTGTCCAAAATTACCAAAGTTTATACCAAAAAAAAAAAACGGGTGGGTTGACCCAAAAATTGGGGTACAAAAATACGTCCCAGAAAGATACATGATAATGTTTACGGGAAAGGGGAACACTGCAGCTGGCCTCTGGCCCATCCCCCGGGGCCTTTTTTAAACCCACTAACAAAAAATTTCCCCCAAACCCCCCAGTGGGGTTCTCAAGGAATAAAAGGTTTTTGGCCTGGGCCCCCTCTGCACACTGGGGCCTAAAAAAAAGCAGGGGAAACGGGGTAACGGGTCGGGGTGTGGACCAGGAAAAACCCGGCCCGGTCGGGCTGCAAGTAGAAAAAACCCCTTAAAAAGGGGAAAGTTTTAGCAGGTTTTATACTGGGGAAAATAAGAACAAAAGAAAAAAAAGGGAAAACTGCAACAGGCCTACGGCCCCTTGGCACGTCCGTCAAAAAACCAACCCCCAACAAAAAAAATTTTTCCAACCCATCCCTATCCAAGGGGAAAAAAAAAAACCCCCCCCAACAATTGTGCAAGTCCCCCTTTAAAAAATTCCCCCCCAACCCACTTCCCCTCCATGGAATATGCTTTGATAATCAGGGCCCCCATAAAAGGGACTTTTAAAGCTGGGCACCTGGTCCATCACAAGGGCAAAAAACTGAAGCACCTGGTCCATCCAAAAAGGACCAAAAAGCGGAAGCACCTGGCCATCACAAGAGCAATAAAGGGGGGTTTAAAATTTTTTCCTCACAAAGCACCAAAAAAACTGAAGCACTGGGCCCCCACAAAACCAAAGGGCTGAAGAACCTTTTCCTCACAAGAGCACCAAAGGAGCTGAACACCTGGTCCATCACAAGAACACCAAAGGGGGGTGAAGACCTGGGGGCCCTCACCAGGGCACTGAATAAGCCGAAGCACATGATCCATCACCAGGGCGTTGAAGGAGTTAAAAAACCCGGGGGCCCTCACCAAGGGTATTAATGGGGGTGAAGCACCTGGTCCATCACCAGGGCACTGTAAGCCAAAACACAGATCCACCCGGGGGGTTGAAAGGCTGAACACCTGGTCCATCCCCCAAGGTTTAAATTAGCTAAAAAAAACCCGGTCCATCACCAGGGCACTGAGGGAAACCCGCCCCGGTCCATCACCAGGACACTGGGGAGCCAATTTTAAAGGTTTATCACCAGGCCGTTAAGGGGGCAGAAACACCGGGGGCCATCACCAGGGCTGGGGGAGCCAACCCCCGGGTCCGTTTGGGGCCGGGAAACACCTGGTCCTTCCCCCAGAGCCGGGGGCCAAAACACCTGGTTGTTGAAGAGTCTTGGTCACGGGGCACTTATTGAGTTATTCTTTGGCTGAGTTATATTGAAGGGTCTTGGGAACACAGGTTGGGGTTTTACCCTTTTGTGTGTACTGCTGGTGATATGTTTTGGGGTGATGTTTTTTTTCCCAATCATTCATGTTTTCAGAAAAATACACACACACCCACACACACCACACCAACAATTTTTGGGGCCCCAAAAATTGATCCACTTGAAAAATGACAGTGTTCCACCCATGGAAACCCTTTCCCTTTTACCGGGGGGAAAATTAACATTACCTGATCCTTTAAAAAAGGTAACACTGTTCCTGGGGAAGGTGGTGTTGGGGGCCTGGCAACACTGTTGTTCCTAGACACCGCAAAGTGGGGTTGAAGACTTGGCAACACTGGAGGGGGGAACAGCCAGGTTGATGAGGTCAACATTGTTTTGGGAACACGGGGAATTTGGGACTTTGAAAAGGGTTTTTATACTTTTGGGGCCTTGTGTGGTTTTTTAAATGTGTGGTGACCTTGTGAAAAGGTTTTTTACTGTGTGGTACCTTGTGTAAAAGGGGTTTTTATACTGTGTGGCCCCTTTTTGGGGATTATACTGTGTGGTGACCTTGTGAAAAATTATTATCCCCCGTGGTGTTTTAAATTTTTATATTTGGGGGACCTTGTGTAAGGTTATTA